>CM046032.1:27593901-27633989 GCA_025215565.1 Flaveria ramosissima
TCCGTCGCTTGTCGAATAGTCTAGGCTTAATGTAATACACCTGATATGTTGTAAACACATGAAACTTGGTCATTCGTAGGAGCATATGCGAATGATTGCTCCTACGAATGAGACTCAGTCGTGCGACTGAGCCTTGCTAATGGGCCAGTCATGCGACTGAGAGATGCGTTTGGCCATTCGTAAGACTGAACCATAAGTATGGTCCAGTCGCACGATTGAACCATACGCATGGTCCAGTCGTACGATTGAACCATACGCATGGTCCAATTGCACGAATGGGCCCAGTCGCATCTAATATGGGCCGAGGCCTATATATACCAGTTTCAATGTGTAGAGAGATTAAGGATTTGAGAGGGAGTCTGCCCGGGACCTAGGGCTGCCGGATGAGAGGGGAGGTCATGCTCGATCTCCCCTTGCCAAGAGTCTTGATTCTTATGTTGTAACGATCTTGCAATCATTAGGTTTTATCAATGAAACCATTTTATTATAGATCGTGTTTATTGTTTGTCTCTTGGTTTGATTTTGTTTCCTTCCGTCAAGAACATGCTCGGATGTCTACCGATCCAGTGACCTAACAATTGGTATCAGAGCCGGTTACTGCTGGAATGATCTAACAATCATTCTAGCAACCCGAGCTCTTGATTTCTGGATCTAATTTCAGATCTTGACTTTAAACCCACTTCGTGTTCTTTGTGTTTTGCTCAGATCTTGTTACGTGTGTTGTTTCTATGTTAAAATCGAACTCGAAACCACGTTCCTATGACCCTTGCGAATCTGATGATGTCTATTTTGTTTCGGTTCATGTAAAATTCATCAAAATAGGGTTTTTGGTAGCTTTGGCGGCTGCAGATCTAAAAATCTGCGTGCAGACCCATTCGTGCGACTGGACCATGCTAATGGACCATTCGTGCGACTGGACCATGCTAATGGACCATTCGTGCGACTGGACCATCCTAATGTACCATTCGCGCGACTGGACCATGCTAATGGACCATTCGTGCGACTGGAGCATGCTAATGGACCATTCGTACGACTGGAGCATGCTAATGGACCATTCGTACGACTGGAATGCGACTGGATCAGTCTTATGAACAGTCATGCTACTGGACCAGTCTTATGACAAGTCATGCTACTAGACCAGTCTTATGAACTATCATGCTACTGAACCAGTCTTATGACCAGTCTCACGAATATATCATTCGTATCATCCATTCACATGAACGTGATATTTTGTCCTACACGTCATACGGATGAACGGTGTTCCAGACAAAAAAAATAAAAAATAAAAAATAAAAAAAAAATTAAAAAAATAATCTGCAACTACCTTTTGCACAGATTTGAGGATGAGCAAAGCACATTCACCCTGAGATTCTTTTGTCAAATAAGTTTGATGTATACCCCATTATCCTTCGGACTTCCAGAATAGGTGAATGAAGTTGGAACACGAAAGAGAGAAGAGAAGATGTCAGCAGTCGGTGCTGATTTTGTAGGGTAGTCAGGAGCATCTGACTATTTATGGGCCAATCAAGTTATATCTATCCGCACAGAGAGGATTCTCATTCTTAGGGGGAATCCATGTATAGAGAGATTAAAGACGCAATCAGAAAGTGATGATGTGAGCCGGTTTCCGATGAAGAATCTACATGCATGCTGATTTGGTTGAGATTGTCAGCTGTGGATTGGAACCTTCTACCTTTTGCCCAATACACGGTATGAAGACGCAAGAGAGCACAACGTTTATATATTGGGATATGCTGAATGTGAGGGGGAATTTCTGCAGGTGTTAATGTTAATCATGTTAGCCTGTGTTGAAGATTGAAGAAATGGAAAACTGTTCATGTCATTATCTGGAAAAATCATTCATATGGGGAATCTTGCTGCTATGATGGTGTTCTACAAAGTAAACGAAAGCTATTGTGCCTAAATTCATTTTCAGGGATATTGTAGCAACTTTACGGATCGGCAACGTTGGCTAATATGGTTTTCGTTTGATTCTATTGACAACCAGAGCAATGATTGACTGAATATTGTAAGAGGTATTATCTACTATTCGCAAGCAACGTCCAAGGGGGAATTTGTTGGAGCATATATTGTCATATATAGTGTGTCTGTCGATTGTCGAATAGTCTAGGCTTAATGTAATACACATGATATGTTGTAAACACATGAAACTGGGTCATTCGTAGGAGCATATGCGAATGAGACTCAGTCGTGCGACTGAGCCTTGCTAATGGGCCAGTCGTGCGACTGAGAGATGCGATTGGCCATTCGTAAGACTGAACCATAAGTATGGTCCAGTCGCACGATTGAACCATACGCATGGCCCAGTCGTACGATTGAACCATACGCATGGTCCAATTGCATGAATGGGCCCAGTCGCATCTAATATGGGCCGAGGCCTATATATACCAGTTTCAATGTGTAGAGAGATTAAGGATTTGAGAGGGAGTCTGCCCGGGGCCTAGGGCTGGCGGATGAGAGGGGAGGTCATGCTCGATCTCCCCTTGCCAAGAGTCTTGATTCTTATGTTGTAACGATCTTGTAATCATTAGGTTTTATCAATGAAACCATTTTATTATAGATCGTGTTTATTGTTTGTCTCTTGGTTTTGATTTTGTTTCCTTCCATCAAGAACATGCTCGGATGTGTACCGATCCAGTGACCTAACAGTAAATATCACATCGCACGTATCAGAGCAGTTACCAAAACTGAACTCCCTACTGTGTCTATGTCCCCTTATGAGTTAGCCAATATCGCACGCTATAATACACACACAGTTGAGCTAACAACTCTCAATGAGTCGTGAACCTCCTTTCTTCTTTTGCAATCTATCCTTACTCTCATTTGTTCGTTCATGCTTGCATTCATTCATTACGTTCCTCTTTTCATTATCTTCCACTTTACGTTACATAATACTTTCATTACATTCATTAACGTTCAACGCAAATCACCGGAAGACAATCACACATAACAATAAGGAACATAACAACATACAACATCATCACACACGACAACATCATACATACATAACATACATCATGCACAATCAGACGACATCAAACATCACACGAATCACGCGCATCACATCATATAAAACCTTACGGCATCACACATCATCATGCATCGCATCATCATCATCATCATCAGCTCATCATCATAAATCATCTTACATCATCCATGCCCATCACATCATCTACAACCCCAAAGGTCCGAGCCTACGTCCGCACTTCCCGAAAGTCCGACAATACTATGGTCATTCGGGCGTATGAACCTTATTCGGTCGCATGGCCTCTCATGCGTATGAGAACACTCAGGCGAATGGACCTGCAGTCGCATAGCCTCCAATCGTATGCTACCCATGCGAATGAACCTCAGTCACATGACATCCGGGCGTATGGACCTCAGTCGCATGACTTTCATGCGAATGGCCCTCAGTCGCACACCTTTCGTGCGTATGGACCTCAATCGCACGGCTCACAAGCGTATGGACTCCGGTCGCGTGACCTTCAGTCGTATGACCTTCGTCCGTATTTCATTCAGTCGCATGAACTTCATCCGCATTTATTCAATCGCATTACGTTCGTGTGAATGAACCTCAGTCGCACTCCTTCCGTGCATATGGACCCAGTCGCATGCCATTCGGACACATGGACCTCTAGTCGCATAGCCCTAGCTGGGCGCAGAATGCAGTTCATCCCGAACTGCAGCTGCCAAGTTCGACCTCCAAACTCTTCCAAACCTCTTTTAAGCCCAAATCAACCATTCTAAATCTTAGGAAAGTATACCACGACACCATTCAAGCACAACCAAGCCCGAAATCAAGCCCCAAACGAATCATACGCATACACATACATACAAAAACAGGTTTACACCCAAAATACCCAAGAACGATTTTTCAATTGTGTTCCAGCCCTAAAATCATTCAAAAACATATAAAAGAGGGGTCCTAGAACTCACACAAACAATTCCGTTGAGTAGAGCTTCGATTTGACCCGCTACGATTTGGTTTTCGCGTTTGAATCCACCCGAACCAAGCTTTTCTCCTCTTTTCTCCTTCTCTTCTCCCTTGGCCGAGTATTTGGCAAGAATGGGGAGGGTGTGGGCTGCCCTCCCCCTTTTATACCCCCACTCATCCAAGTTTCTTCCTGTTTTGGCAAGTTTGGTCCCTCGACTTGGACTTTATTTCTTTTCTTCTTTCGTCGGCTTCAAAGAAAATTTCCAGGTGTTACAAGTCCACCCCCCTTATATAGGTTTCGTTCCCGAAACCTGTTATTCCTTAAACCATCGCGGGCAATACTGTCTCCTCTCTTTTCCAGTATCCCACCTGGAGTTCAATGGGTCTACGTCGTTTATCCCCACACGACTTCTTGTCTATCTTTGGCTACCTTCATCAAAGCTTTGATCCTTTCGAGCTTCTCGGTTGTGGCCTTGATCACCTCAATACTTCCCATACGGCATTTGGTGTTTGGCCTTCACTTGTAAACAAGTAAGGCATTTACTCTCGTACTCCACCATATCACGCTTCATACCCGGCCACCAATAATCTTTACTTGGGTCTCGGTACATCTTACAGTTGGGATATTAGTGTATCCACATACCTTACATCGGCCAAGTAGGCAATACTTTCACGCCTCATGCACTTTCCCGCCACTACCATCGAAATCACCTTCGGAATCGTCGTGACTCAATCACCTTAAATCGTCACCGTGATCCCGTTAGGCGCTGTCAATCGTATCATCATTTTGAGACACACAGTGTTCGCTCCGTAGTCTGCCAAACAATCCACTCCTAGGATCACATCGAAGGGCGTATCTATATTTTACAACTAACAGGCCATTTAGCACAGAAAGCAGCATGAATAAAACTTTTAGTAGCGCCAGCATCGAATAACACAAAGGCTAAGGATTGATTTACTAGAAACGTACCTGACACAACAACGGGGTCCGCCCTAGCCTCCTCCTGCATCACCGTGTAGGCGCTGCGTTCGCCCTCTGTCCTTCTCCTCCGGTCCTCTTCACTCCCAAACCTTCCGCCCTTGGCTTCTTACAGTCCGTGCTTATATGGTCAATTTCTCCACAATTATAACATCTCACAGTCCCACATTCTCTAGCCACATGACCAGGCTTCCCACACTTGAAGCAAGTGTTTGGTCCCCTATTGCATTCTCCCGAATGCTCCATCCCGCATTTACCACATCTGTTCGACTCCGCACCGGGTGTGACCACACGACGGTCATTCCCCCGTGCGTGCTTATTATTCGTCGGGACACCACCCCGTCCAGTTCTCTTCCCCCTCCAGTTCTAGTCTCCATCACCTTTCTCGCTGTCTTCAGCCACCACCACTACAGTTCTTTCATCCTACAACCTTTCTGCCAAATCAACTGCCGACCTAAACGTGCTCGGTCGGGCAGCGATCATGTGCCTATGGATGTCCGTTGGCAAGCCCTGAATATACCTCTTGATCTTTCGTGATAGAGGTGTCACCTGATCCGGCACCAGCCGTGCTATTTCATTGAACTTGGCGGTGTATTGCTGATGTGTCATCATTCCCGCCTTCTAGCTGCAGGAACTCCCTCTCAACTTTATCCATCTCACGGTGAGGACAGAACTCCTCAATCACTAGCCTCTTCAACTCTGACCATCTCATCCTTTCGATAGCCCTGCTTCCCTTAACCTGGACAATATTGTCCCACAAACACAGAGCTGAGTCCAGAAAAGAGTGGGCAGCAAACTTTACTTTATGATCCTCCCGGCATTCGCTGATGTTCAAAACAGCTTCCATTTCTCTCACCCACCGGTGAGCAGCACCAGCGGTGCCGTTTCCATTGAAATTAGGGGGCTTGCATCGTTGAAATGCCCCATAGTTACAGCCTTGTGCCGCCTCCAGCGCATGCTCTTCTTCTTCCTCTTCTTCATCATCAAGGAGAACCGTTTCAGGCTCCAGTTACTCCTGTGCTCCCGAGGACCTGTTCTTCTCTTTCCTCTCTCCTTCCTTTACAGCCTTAATCACTTTGGTCACCACAGGCGGTAGGATCGTCTCTATGACATGATGAACCTCCTCTGCAACTGCCTCTTTCATTGAGGCCCTCAAATTTGTACTCTTATCACCAGCCTCCGGATGAGGGGTCTCAGGTTACTCATGAGCCACATCTTCGGCCATAGGCCTTCCTCTTGTGACTCATAGTTCAGCACCACGTCCACCACCACCTCCACCACGAGAAGCTTTTGAAGATCTACCACCGGCCATTCTCTCACACTGAAAGATTCAAACACCAACACGGTCATTCAAGGAACAGCTCAGTTTATGACATGTATAGTAAGTCCCTAATTACAATGGCCAGTTGTGATTAGCCACTTACTTTACTCTTCGTACCCCGAGCATTACCTATCCTGACTACATCAGTATCTAAATATACATACAACACATAGTCCACATAACATGCGCACATAATACCGGTTAACTTTACGAAAATACCTGATGGCACGCAGCTACTCAGATGGGCATCCCATTCCCTTTTCGTCCCATTCTCAGTTTAAAATAAGGTTTATTTTGAAAATTTACCCATTTCACTTAAACTATGGCTCTGATACCAACTTGTAAGGCCCCGTTCCCGGGACGCTTACAGTTGGATCCTCATCACACATAAAACATATAATTACATTTAACTTTCATAAAACGATGCAGCGGAAACATTAAACCAAACATTCTATTTAATAATAAAGGCTTTTGCAATTTATTACATCATTTCCCAATTACAAAATACATGTTCCATTTCATTACAAAAGCATTATAAATATGGATGCCATCCAAAATAAGCTGAGTAGCCGCCCCGTGCCATCCTCAGCAACCTTACCTGCCAACTGGAAACACATAAAAGTCAAAGTTGCTGAGTGAGTTCTAGTTTTAAATAAAACATACTTCTCTTTCATTAAAACCGTTCTTTACATTCATGCGATCACACATTTTACGTACATACAGATAATATAATTATTATCTTCCATTACATTCGTTACATTCTTCATTCATTAATCATCGCACGGTACATTATCATTCGCCTCTTTCGTTTATAACATCTTTTCTTTCATTCGTTCATTTCATACATGTCGTACTTTTCACACAAATCGCACCTTCGCATCTTCGTACCCAAAGTACATATCGCAGAAACCGCACACATAAGGTAGCCAAAATCACACGCTACATAGCACACATTAAATACCACATCGCACGTATCGGAGCAGTTACCAAAACTGAACCCCCACTGTGTCTATAGTCCCTTATGATATCCATCGTACATATCGCACAAATCGCACCAAGGGAGTGGTCACCAAGACCAACTCCCCCTGTGTGTGTGAGAACTCTTGGGGTTTAGCCAGAATCACACGCTATCTCATGGGTTAGCCAAGATCGCACGCTACATAATCCACATGAGGTAGCGAAAATCGCACGCTACATAGCACATAGTAAATATCACATCGCACGTATTGGAGCAGTTATCAAAACTGAACTCCCTACTGTGCCTATGTCCCCTTATGAGTTAGCCAAGATCGCACGCTATAATACACACACAGTTGAGGTAACAATTCTCAATGAGTCGTGAACCTCCTTTCTTCTTTTGCAAGCCATCCTTACTCTCATTTGTTCGTTCATGCTTGCATTCATTCATTACGTTCCTCTTTTCATTATCTTCCACTTTACGTTACATAATACTTTCATTACATTCATTAACGTTTAACGCAAATCACGGGAAGACAATCACACATAACAATAAGGAACATAACAACATACAACATCATCACACACGACAACATCATACATACATAACATACATCATGCACAATCACACGACATCAAACATCACACGAATCACGCGCAACACATCATATAAAACCATACGGCATCACACATCATCATGCATCACATCATCATCATCATCAGCTCATCATCATAAATCATCTTACATCATCCATGCCCATCACATCATCTACAACCCCAAAGGTCCAAGCCTACGTCCGCACTTCCCGAAATTCCGACAATACTATGGTCATTCGGGTGTATGAACCCTATTCGGTCGCATGGCCTCTCATGCGTATGAGAACACTTAGGCAAATGGACCTCTAGTCACATAGCCTCCAACTGCATGCTTCCCATGCGAATGAACCTCAGTCGCATGACATCCGGGCGTATGGACGTCAGTCGCATGACCTTCATGCGAATGGCCCTCAGTCGCACACCTTTCGTGCGTATGGACCTCAATCGCACGACTCACAGGCGTATGGATTCAATTCGCGTAACATTCAGCCGCATGACCTAAATCCGTATTTCATTCAGTCGCATGAATTTCATCTGCATTCAGTCGCATTACTTTCATGCGAATGAACCTCAGTCGCACTCCTTCCGTGCGTATAGACCTAGTCGCATGCCATTCGGACGCATGGACCTCCAGTCGCACAGCCCTAGCTGGGCAAAGAATGGAGTTCATCTCGAATTGCAGCTGCCTATTTTAAGCCCAAATCAACCATTCTAAACCTTATGGAAGCATACCACGACACCATTCAAGCACAACCAAGCCCGAAATCAAGCCCTAAACGAATCATACGTATACACATACATACACAAACGGGTTTACACCCAAAATACCTAAAAATGATTTTTCAGATGTGTTTCAGCCCTAAAATCATTCAAAAACGTATAAAAGAGGGGTTCTAGAACTCACACAAACAATCCTGTCGAGTAGAGGTTCGATTTGACCCGCTACACTTCGATTTTCGCACTCGAATCCACCCGAACCAAGCTTTCCTCCTCTTTTCTCCTTCTCTTCTCCTTTGGCTGAGTATTTGGCAAGAATGGGAAGGGTGTGGGCTGCCCTCCCCCTTTTATACCCCCACTCATCCAAGTTTCTTCCTGTTTTGGCAAGTTTGGTCCCTCGACTTTGGACTTTATTTCTTTTCTTCTTTCGTCGGTTTCAAAGAAAATTTCCGGGTGTTACATGATGACCAAAAACTAATGCTGAAGAAGAACAAGACATGCTAAAGTAAACACATCCGCATTAGTTAATGCGGATGAACAGAAGAAAATGCTGATAAAGACTTAGACTAGTTTCCTTATGTATAGTACAAGGGTAGTTTAGTCATTTTGTAAAGGCATCTTGTCAGCTTATAAATAGAATAGAAAACCCCATTTTGTGGGTGACTAATAACTAGACATGACTTTTGACAATTAGAATATTTCGATTGTCTTATGTTTGAGAGGTGTCTTGTTAGTGTTAGTTGCTAAACCATAGCATTCATTGTAACCTTTCACCACCATTAATACAAATGCATTTATGAGTATTTCAAGCATTCAATGATCTGTGTTTGTATGATTCTGCCATATATTAATTGACTCAATCATCATATTCGGTACTAGTTGATTCACATCAACTGAGAATATCATACTCACACCCAGTCATTTGATATCAAGTTCAATCATGTAACACCCGGTTATTTTTAAAGTTATGAAAGAAAGAAAAAAAGTGAAGGAGAAGAAAGAAATGCAATAAAACCCAAGTTGAAGGGTTAAAAGTGTCAAAAGGACAAAATGTTTGAAAAAGTGGGTGTAAAAGGTGATGGCCGCCCATGATGTTACTTTCACCTTTTCATTCGGGTTTTTAGTGAGAGAGAAAGGAAGGACAGAGAACTCTCGGATATTTTTGGAAGAACAAGAAGAAGATTCCAAATTCAAGGTAAGAATTCATGGTTTTTGAATGTTCTTAACAGGCCTTTGCCTCGGTTATATGCTTATTTGTGTTTGTGTGTTCGGTTGTGTGTGTTTGGTGGGTTTCTAGGTGGTAAACTCAATTTACATTCGGGTTTTGGAAGAAGTTCATCCGAAAGTTGTCGAAGTTGAGTTCTAGAACCCGTTTTTACTTGTTTTAAAACTTTTTACTTGTTTTAAACTGATTTTGGGTATTTATGATGTTATGATGATGCCATGTGCTTGTTTAGATGCTTAGAATGTAAGATTGCAGGATCGGGTTTTGTCACTTAACACTTGGATTTCTCTCAAAGTCACTTATACTACACTCAAATCAGATGAAGTAGAATCTCTTCTAAGAGTTGATAATAATATAATAAGTAACTAAGAACACAAGAAAATAATTTTCAAAGCACTTGTATATATTACTTCTCAACTCAAAGTATTACAAGACTCTTACAAGCATGAAACAAGAGTTACAAAGAGAAACTATATATACTAGATACTACAGCCGGATATACTTTGATACCAGCTGGAAACCTAAGACTTAATCATAAACTACAATGCTAAAGTTAAGGTATCTTAGATAAAGCATTATCTAAGATATGGTAGTCATGACATGTCCATGACTTACCTTTTGTCACCAACTAAGGTTAGCAACTGTACTAACTGATAAAGGTAAATAGTGGAATAAAGTATGGTCAACTACATGGCTTTTGAGAAATGCCATGCAGTATCTTAGAGGTCTACAGCGGAGTGTCAGTGAGACCATACTTATGTCCACCGGATAATATAGTGTCTTCCGAAGGTAACTTGGCTTCGGAAGAACAAGTTCTTCCGAAGCCACTTGTACTTCGGAAGAGGCTACTATACTTCCGAGGCTTGAGGACTTCTTTTATACTTCGGAAGTTGACTTCTGATCTTTCACTCTAAGTCTTGATCTTTGGAAGTGAATACTTTGTCTTCGGAAGTTGGAATTTTCATTCGGAAGTTGATCTTACACTTTGTCTTCGGAAGAACTCCTTTTCCTTCGGAAGTTCCACACTTAGCTTCGGAAGTCCTTTATTAGTTGCACCAAAATAGTATAAGTGATTTGGTTATGGTTGCACCAGCCTTTCTAGATCCAACAAACTCCCCCTAGGTTGATGCTACCAAAACCTCACTTGTTTCTGCTTCTCAAAACTTTCAACACCAGGGACGGAAGATATTTGTCTGTGTCCTTGTTCTTCCCCGAAGTGGTACTGAGAAGCTTGTACAAGTCATTAGTGGATAGGAGATCCAGTCTATAACTCTGAATGACATGTACCCTTTGTTGTGCCCCCATGAAAAGAGTTAGTTGACAGGAGTTATAGTAACACTCCCATCTAACTATGGAGTCAAGTTCAGGACCCTCAACCATTTGTAGAAAGGCTTTGCCTTTGGTTGTTGATCCTTTCCTTTTCTCCATCTCTCTTACTTTCAACTCTTCTTCAATCTTGGTCCTAGCAGTTAGCTCGGCCAGATGAAGACTGCCCAGGTGATTTCTGATGTGAGCAGCTACTTCAGAGTTGGAGGGGTTGGAGAGTGGCTTCTCTGCCAACTCAGCAATATCAAATCTGCTTAAGTGTAGCAGAGATGAGGTATTAAGCCTGTTGAGCTCTCCACTCTCTCTCTCAACAACAAAGTTGTGAGAAGAGTCTTCAAACCTCTAATGGATGATCTTTTTCCTAGGCACAAGGGGTTGTCTTGGCACCCTGTCACCTTTCTTGGTATCCAGCAGAGTCACCAGCCTTCTCTTTAGGTTCTTTTCTTCCTCATTCAAAGTATTTGAATTGAGGCCAAGGAGATTTACAGCTTGGTCCAATGTTCCTCTAGGCAGATCAAGAAAATGATCTCTAGTGAGGGAACATGAGGATCAATCAACATAAGTCAGTCTGATAGAATCCTCCATAGGAGATGTCGCTTAGAGTTGTGTAGTTGATGAGCTTTGTCTTGATTGCCTTGAACTCCTCTAAGGAGAGATGTTTAGAAGGCTGAGGCCTGAGGGTATGGTTTGAGAGGTTGTTGGGTAGGTTTAGGTGGTTGAGGTGAGGAGGTTGGTAAGGATGATGGTGTAGGTTTAGGGGTGTAAGGTTCAGTGGTTGGTTTAGTTTTGATGGGAAATGGAAAAGGAATTGGTTCAGGTAGTGGTTGGGTTTGAGGTTGGGGTTGAGTAGTTGGTCTGAAGATCATCCCCTGTCCCCTTCTGTACATCTCCTTCCTCTTCCCCGAGCGAATGTCAGCCTTTATGTCACTGACATGTCGCTGGAGGGTCTTCTTAGATATAGGACCCACCTGCCTGCCAAAGAAGCCATGAGCTCGGATATAGTCTTTCATCCAGGCCTTTTCACCTATCTTCTTGGCAGCAGCTAGTCCTGCTTCCTCTTCCTTCTTCCTTTTCAACATCAGCTTCTCCTTTGCAGCTCTCTTTCTCTCCTTCTCCATTTGATCTTGTTCTTTGTTGATGAGCCATAAGATCGTATCAATGCTGTGTAGAGATAGTTCTTCTAGAGAGAAACCCCTGGAGGTTTGGAAATTTATCCTTTCCCTCCTAAGCTGCTGATCAGCTTCTCTTTCTTTCCTCTCCCTTTCTTCCTTTAAGGCCAACCTTGCTTCTTCTTCTTTTTGCTGTTTTTGGAGCAAAGTTGCCTTTTCCAACTCAACCAACTCCTCTAGCGGTAGAAGGAGTACATCTTCACTCACAGCTCCTAGATTGACAAGTCTGTCAATGATTTCCCCACTTCTTTTATTGTTGACAGCCTCCTGGTTGGCTGCAGCTTCTGTGCTACTGGCAGCTAGCAATTTTCTAGTTGGAAGTCTACCTTTTCTTTTGAGCTTTTCTAACTTTTCTTCCTCCTGAAGCTCTTCCTTAGTCATCTTCCTTTTTCCTTTGATGTCTTCGAAAGTGCTAGACTTTGGGGGTTCTTGGAAGGAAGGTTCAGGTTGAATGGTGGAAATGGGAGCTAGAGTAAATGTTGATGTTTGAGCTAGGGGTTGGGTGAGAAAATCCTCCCTATTCATCTCAGATGCAAGTTCTAAGATTGCATCTATGACTATTAGAACATCGGATAAAGAGAATAGTCCTTCCGCAGCTGCAATCTCAGCTTCGGAAGATTGAAGTTGTTCTTCCGAGGCTTTGACTTGTGCTTCGGAAGTCTGTGAGAATGCACTATCTATTCCAACTGTCTCAGTTGCTGGGCCATCAGTCCTTGTTTCCCCTTTGAAATTAATCTCAGGTTCCACTTAGACCTTAGGTTGACCAACTTCCTCAATAGTGGTAGAAGGTGCATTTAACCTCTTAAGCTCTTGAGCTCCGAAGTAAATCACAGACAAGTCAGGACTTGGCAGTTCAATTAGAAATTCCAACAAGAACTTGTTGAAGAACCTGTTGAGATCTTAGAGCATCCTTTGATCCACTTGAATTAAAACTGGAGGAGGCTCATGTAAAACTGAAGCTTGTTGTATAGGGTATCTTGAACATAAGGAAGTGAGAGCTTGACTTTGTGGTTCCTCTTGTCTTTGGCTTTGTCCCTGAACACTCTCCCCCTTTTTGGTAGCATCATTTTGAGAGCTTGATGAGCTGGAGGAAGAGGTCAATGAGACCTGAATTGGTACATACCTAACAGACCTCTCAATCTGTTTCTCAATTAGTTTGGCCTTGAGATTTTCAATCTCAAGTTGCTGAGTGGCAGACCTATCCTCTAAGTCCTAATCTTAGATTCAAGGTTTGAGACTTTAGAAAGTAGGTATTAAATGGTGAGTTGCAGTCTTCCCTCATCTTCTTTTAAAGAATCATGGGGAGATGAGATAACATACCTAGTATGTTCATCCTCACCACCAGATGTGGTTTCTTGGCGCCCTGGTTTCCCTTGCTCAATGATGTCTCTTACGGAGTCATCAAAGGGCATGGTTGTCATAGATTTAGTCCCAGTAATGTTACCACTGTCTAGAGGGTCCATTGAGGCTCCTTCAGTAGTGGCAGCTGAATCTACATGAGTCCCCTCCACATCAGTGGGACTCACCTCAGTAAAGGCTTCCTGATGGGGGCTAGAGGTAAGAGGTCTCTCTAGGCTCTGTTGATCCTTGAGAGGGTGTTGTGGATCAACTTCATTGCCCTTAATAGACATAATCTCTTCATCAGCTCCTACTAGTAGGTCAGTAAAGGATATAGAGGTTACGCCTAATGACCCAGGACTTTGATCAATGTCTAAAGGCATCAAGCCTATGGTAGGGTTGTCCCTTTTTGGCTGCTCAGGGGAGTATAAAGACTCTCCCTGAGGGTTTTTAGCTTGGGTTTCAGGCTCATGGGTTTAAGACTGAGGAGACTCAATACCCATATTGAGGTCAATTGTGAAGGATGGTTGGACCTCAGACGGAGTGGGAGCCCATTGTTCCACTCTAGTCTTTTTGGATAGAATAGGAGGAGCTTGTTCAATGAGAGAAGATTAAACAGGGGTTCGTTTAGGGCGTCTTTGATAAGTGATAGTGATGGGGTGAGATGGTAGATTTGGTAGTGTGACGGTAGTTGCTGGTGTGGGTTCATCACCTGTGGGGTTAATAGAGATGTCACCAGGAGCCATTGGCTCAGTCATACCTGGAAGAAGTGCAGTATATCTTCCGGTGAAATTGGTGGACACTCTCTTCAAAGTCTTGAAGATGGTTGGCCTCATTTGAGGAATAGTCAGAGCAGCTGCATAGACAAGCTGACTCTGGTCCAGCTCACAATTGATTATGTGCTGAAGAAACCTGGGATACATGAAGAATGTGTCCCGTTGGAGATTCCCCATAAGATTGGTTAGCACAAACCTTGAGTAGTTAAAGCGGAGGCTTCTCAGCAAACCATGAACTAGGCACCCTAGTTCATATGGGATTTGATCCCATCCCCCAGATTCGTTGGACAAGTAATGAAGAACAACATGCAGCAGGAACTTCCAGTTGTAAGAGAAGTTAAACTTGTAAACGGTTGACCTGCTTACATCTCCACCATATCCCATTTGGATATAGGTGTTGTCCAAATCTATTTTGGGGAACTCTGTAGGAGCGCTCTCATCATGAAGCTCGAGATGCTCCCTGATGAGTTGTTCAGAAATGACCAACTCCTTGCCACAGATGCTTGATCTTATTACCCTAACCCCATTTAGGGTTTCAATCTGACCATTGGCCCAAATCTCAACCATGTGATTTGAGTAAATTGTGGGGTTAACTGTCAGAGCAGTGAATAAGATGATTGGGTAAGAAAGGAGATGATATCTGAGAAGTCGGCATCCCTTGAAGAATCAAGAAGTGCGACTTGGTTGTGCTGAGGGTTAAGTGCCATTTGAGAAAGTTGCAGGAAGATAGTTCGGAATCAGGTGAATTGGGGATGAAGGAAGCTTTTAGGACAGTAAATTTGGTAAAAAGATTAAAGTGATTAGCCGGAGTTATTTAAATGGGTGAAATGGCGGTTTAAGGGGTTTGGATGGGACGTTTCAGTGGAGGATGTGACAATGGCGGTAAGGGTTAGTCCATTTAAATAATCAGACATCATTAACAAAATCTTTACTTTTTAAAGAGTGGGGCCCAAAGTATTTCCGTTACACAGTAAAGTCTTTCTTCCAAGTATAAAGCATTTCCGAAGGTAATGTTCTTCCGAAGGCAAATTTACTTCCGAAGGTAAAGTTTTTACTTCCAAGAGTAAATATTTCTTTCCGAATGGAGAGTGTTATAAGCTTCGGAAGTAGATCTGATATGAAATCAATCTCTTCTTCCGAGACTTAACAACTCTTCCGAGAAAAAAATTATCCTGGGAGGAATTTGCTTCGGAAGATATGTAAAATATCTTCTGAGGGTTAATTCCTCTTCGGAAGAATTTATACTTAGAGAAAATTTTAGAGAAGGACCTTTTGTAACAGGGCTTAGATTGTTTTGACACAAGACTTTACACATTAAAAGGTTTTCAAATGAAATAGACTAATCAAGGTTTATCATCCCAATAGCTGTAATGAGGTATTTGAATCTTTATTCATCAAAGGCTTTGGTGAACAAGTCAGCATATTGTTCATTTGAGTCAACTTTGATTAGCTTGATTAGATTTTTCTCATGAATATCTCTAATGAAATGGTACCTGATATCAATGTGCTTTGTCTTGGAGTGCTTCACCAGATTTTCAGTAATGGAGATAGCACTGTTGTTGTTGAGGAGTGCTCATGAAGTTGAATCCGTAGTCTATCATCTGGTTCTGAATCCACAACAGCTGAGCACAACAACTAGCAGCAACAATGTATTCAGCTTTAGTAGTTGATGTAGAGACACAGGATTGCTTCTTCCATTGCCATGAGATGATTCTTCCACCAAGAAATGGAGATCCACCTGATATTGATTTCTTGTTGATATTGTAGCCACCATAGTCACTGTCAGAGTAACCATCAAGATTGAAATCACTATTCCTTGGATACCAGAGACATAATTTAGGTGCTCCTTTGAGGTATCTGAGGATTCTCTTGGCAGCAACTAGGTGAGACACCTTTGGAGTAGCCTGATATATTACACAAATACAAGTTGCAAACATGATATCAGGTCTACTTGCTGTGAGATACAACAGAGAACCAATAATTGCTCTATACTGATGTTGATCAGTTTCCTCCCCCTCAGAGTCAAGGTAGAGATTATGGTTTCTAGGTATAGGTGTTTTGGCTACCTTACAATCTTTCATGTCAAATCTTTCTAAGATTTCATTGACATACTTAGATTGATTGATGAAAAACCCTTCCTTCATTTGCTTCACCTGAATTCCAAGGAAAAAGTCCATTTTTCCCATGGAACTCATCTAAAACTTCTTCTTCATGATGCTCTCAAAGTCTTTACACATTTGGTCATTTGAGGAACCAAATATGATGTCATCAACATAGACTTGAACAAGCAAGATGTCTTTCCAAGACTTCCTTATGAAAAGAGTTTTATCAATGGTACCTCTAGTGTAACCATTCTTTAGGAGAAACTGAGACAATGTCTCATACCACAGCCTAGGTGTATGGTGCTGCCCATATAGAGCTTTATCCAATTTGCACACATAGTTGGGATGTTGTGGGTCTTCAAATCCTGGAGGTTGGCGTACATAGATTTCCGTATCTATATCCCCATATAGAAAGGCACACTTTCCATCAAGTTGGTGGACAGTGAATTCTAGGATGCAGCATAAGCAAGGAAGATTCTAACTGCCTCAAGTCTTGCAACAGGTGCAAAGACATCAGTATAATCTATTCCTTCCTCTTGAGTGTATCCTTGAACCACCAGTCTTGCTTTGTTCTTAATGATCAAGCTTCTATCATCTCTCTTGTTTCTGAAAACCCATTTAGTGCCTATAGGTACTTGACCAGATGGTAGCGGACATAGGTTCCAAACCTTTTGTCTTTTGAATTGAAGCACCTCCTCTTGCATTGATTCAACCCAGCTACTATCTTTCAAGGCATCTTCTAGCTTATTGGGTTCCATCTGGGATAAAAAGCATGAGTACAAGCAGACATTCTCATTATGAGTTTGTCCTCTTGTTCTCACACCTTCAGAGACTTCCCCTATGATGTTCTCAGCCGGATGAGTGTTGTGAATCCTAATTCTAGGAATTACCTCTAGTTGCAAAGATAGATCCAGATTGGACATATTTTTCTCAAGAGCTAGAACACTTGGTCCAGCTGCTGTTTCAAACTCATTCAATGAGGACTAATTGAATGAATGAGAAACATCATCATCATTTGTTTGCTGTGAAGCAGCATTAACAGTTGCCTATTCCTTCAAGATGTTGCTTCCATCAGCTTGGTGTTGTGCAGTGTCACCTGATGAAGTTTGAGGGTCAACAGGTGAACTGCTGGTTGAAGCTCAATTATCCCTTGAGACAGTCATACTATCAGATCTGACAATAGTAGGAGCTTGATTTATTGTAGCTCTAAGAGAACTTGGAATATGTCTGGGTAGCTCAAACAGTTGGTCATCATCAGAATCACTTTGAGCACCTGTTCCAGCTGAAACATTCTCACAAGATGGTTTAGAATAGTTTGGAAATAATTCTAAATCAAAGATATGATCAGGGCCATTCCCCCTAACACAAGGAGTGTGCTCATTAACTACAATGTTGAAAGATTCCTCAAATTGTTGATTTTTAATGTTATGAACTCTATACGCTTTAGAGTTAGAGGAATATCCAACAAAGATAGCATCATCTGACTTTTCAGCAAATTTTTTGCCAAATTGTCTTCTGTGTTAAGTATGGTACACCTGCTGCCAAAGGACCATAGAAAGCCAATGAACGGTGGCCTCTTATTCCATAGCTCATAAGGCGTTTTTTGATGTGGCTTAACTACAAGAACCATGTTCTGCACATATCATGCAGTGCTGACTACCTCTGCCTAGAATGTTAGAGGCAGCTTTGAATCAGCTAACATGGTCCAAGCAGCCTCAATAAGTGTCATGTTCCTCCTCTCAGCAACACCATTTTGTTGAGGAGTTCTAGGAGCACTATATTATCTAGCAATCCCTTTTGAGTTATAGAATGAGTCAAGAACATGGTTCTTAAACTCAGTCCCTTGATCACTTCTAATTATTTTAACCTTGTGATCAATTTGATTTTCTATTTTAAGAATAAAATATTTTAAAGTTTTAGCAGTTTAATCTTTGGTTCTTAAAAAGAATACCCATGTAAATCTAGTAAAATCATCAACAATCACAAGGCAATAAGATTTCCTTCCAATGCTCATTATACTTGTGGGACCAAATAGATCCATGTGCAATAAGTGTAATGGAGTTAACAACTTTGGATTTATGAGATGTTTAGTGTTGCTTCCCTTTCAGGCATGCAACACAGTTATCTTTGCAGAAAAATTCCTTTTTAGGCAAACCATGTACCATGCTAGTTTTAGCCAATTTATTCATTGTCTTAAAATTTACATGACACATTCGTTTATGTCATAGTGTTGACTCATCACTATCAGCTTTGGAAAGAAAGCATGATACTTCACCTATTAGGGAAGCATTGTTCATATCCAGCTTGTACATATCCCTTTTCCTGGGAGATCTAAGAAGAACCAATTCCTGAGAAATTGTCATCCCGGGTTTGAGGATAATGCACTCATGTTCTGTGAAGAGCATTTGATGCTTTTGATCACAAAACTGAGAAACACTTAACAGGTTGTGTTCAAGCTGTTTGACAAAGTGAACTTTGTCAACTTTTAATTTTCCATTGGATATACTTCCTCTGCCAGAAATATATCCTCCGGCCTCACCTCCAAACTAGACAGGACCTCCATCATAATGCTGAAATTGTGAAGGATAAATCTTTTGCCTGTCATGTGCGTGGAGCATCCACTATCCACAATCCAAACATTGTTATTCTTGTCATATGGATGTCCTTGCACATAAGATGAGATGAATAGTTTTGATTGGAAACCCAAGCCTTGTTGGTCTTGGGTTCTTCCAATGATAGTGACATAATTGAACCAAAATTTATGCATGGGGGTTCAATGGATGTCTTTGAAGAAGAGGTTTGGGCTGCAACATATTCCTTGATCTTCCATTCCATTCCTTGGTTGATCATGGAGGATGAGCTTGTTGAAGCTTTTGCAGCATGACATTCTTTCGAAGCTTCTTTCTTTTCGGAAGAAGCCTTCACCACCTTTTATTCCGAAGTAGTCTTCTTCTGGGATGGTTTCAAGGGGACTCTTTTATTCTTTTTGAGTCTTGACAACTTTAGCTTCCGAAGCCATTTTCCCTTCGGAAGAAGTACTTTCTTCCGAAAGCAACATTGCTTCGGAAACAAGCTTTCCCTTTTTCATCACTTGAACCGTCTGATATGCTCCAAATGAGAAACCTTTCCTGACTCCTTCCTTTTTAATATTATTTGCATAATGTGTGCTAGTAGGATTGTAGTAACAATCTTTAGCCATGTGGTTTTGCAGACCACACATTATGCATGCACTGTTAATCTTTTGGGAATTTAAGGATTGTTGTTTCTTATTCTTTTTCTCTTTATCAGCAACCTTTCCCTTTAACTTCTGATCCTTTGGTAGGACAAGAGTGCTGGTACTACACTCCTTTCCTAAATCTGAATTTCCTACCACCTGGAATCCAGTTGAGATGAATACACCCTTTGCTTTGGGTCTATCTTCAGCTTAGACTCAGCCATTTTCTTGGTAGTTTTTCTGGCTGCCTTAGCTCTGCTTCTTCTGGGTTTGGTGGCCAAGGGTTGATCATTACCGGTTTGCATCACTCTTTGACTCATGAGAAGGTGGGTCAGCAGATGGAACCTCTTGCTCTTCAGTACCACACCTTGGTTGTCTTATAGACTCATAAGAGTGTGGTGGAGCAATTTCATTGGTTCCTAACCCATATTTGTTTTGGTAACAAAGTTTTGAGTGAGAGGATGATGCATGAATGGCCTGGAAGTTTTGCTCAGAAATAACATACTTCCTTGCTTGAGCCTCAGCTGTGACAAGCTAGGCTTGAGCCTCAAACAATTTGGATATTAAATCCTTTATTTGAGTCTTATAGTTTGTGTGTTCATGTTTTAATAAGGACATAGTTTTCTCCAACTCCTAAATTTTTCTTTGATAGTCAGATTCAGCCCTTTTAAAATCAGATTTTAAAACATGTAAAGACTCAATATCGGATTTAATCTCCATATTGTAGTCCTGATACAATTTAACCTTAGCAATACAGGCAGGAGTACAGAGATGTTCATATACCTTATTGTCATCTGTTCCGGCCATGAGTGCTTGAGCAGGAGTCACATCCTGTACCATGAAGCTCCAGTCAACTTCTTGAGCCATTGAAGTTGTCTCTATTGACTTTCCTGTGGGCTTTGGTGTAGAGGGATGTGTTGAGGCCTGTTGGGTTCCCGGATTAGACTTGGGAGCCTTGCATTCCCTTGCAAAATGACCAAGTTGGTTACAGTTGTAACATTTGGCCATGGTTTTGTCAAACCCAAATTTGCTATTAATTGGGTTCTGGGGAAATTGCCTTCCAGTTCTCTTGAAGAACTTCTTTGCTCTGTAGGTTAAGAGAGCCATTTGTTGGACTATGTCCACGTAGTCCACGTCATTTGGGCTGAAGCACTCTAGATCATCAAAGCAATACTGATAATCACTAGAGTGTCCACTTCCTGAGAAAAAGCACAGCTATCCTGAAAGGAGCTTTGCTGAGCTTGTTGAGACCTTGGAGTCTCAGGAAATATGATGTATGGCCCAGAAGAACATGATGGCTGCTGGGTGTAAGTCAGGTACTGTTGAAGTTAGGAGGGTCCTGAGCCTTCAGCAACCATTAAAGCGTTGCTAGCAAGAAGACTCAAGGGTCTGCCTGTCTGATGGCCTCTCTTGTTTTCCATTTCCAAACGGTGTCCATCAAGGATGCCATAGAGTTCGGTCATGGTGAGGGTGTTCAAATTTTCTGTTCTCTTGATGGAGACACAGTAGAACGTCCACTCATTGGGGAATGCACTCATGAACTTTCTTGTGAGGTCTCTAAGTTCAAAAGAAATTCCCACAGACTGAAGGGAAGTAATGAGATCCATGTACCTGAAGTATTGCTGGCTGAGGGTCTCTCTAGCAATGTAGGTGAAGTTCTGGAACTGTTCCTTCAGTGAGTCCTTCTTGGAGTCATTGGAGCTGGAGCACATGTGAGCAAGTGCATCAAACAGTTCTTTGGCTGACTTGAAATGCTCAAACCCCACCATGATGGAGTTGGGAATTGCAGTCATGAGAACAGTCATAGCATTGATGTCAATGTCCAGCTTCTTCCGGTCCTCATCAGAGTAGTCTTCAACGGCTTTCTCTATCATGGCACCGTTTCCACTTGCCACCTTTGGCTTATACGGGCCATTGACAATAGATTGCCACATCTTGCTGTCTTGATACCTGATGAAGCCTTCCATATGTCTGTTCCATGACCTGAAGTTTTCAGGGGTGATGATGGGTGCTTTAGTCATCATCCCCATCTCTACTTCAGACTTGTTGAGGGCCATTTTGAGTGTGGTGTAAGGAAGAGTGAAAAACAGGTTGATTAGGATGGTAAGATCTCATAATCAAGAGCCTAAAAAGCTCAGATACCAATTGCAGGATCGGGTTTTGTCACTTAATACTTGGATTTCTCTCAAACTCACTTATACTACACTCAAATCAGATGAAGTAGAATCTCTTCTAAGAGTTGATAATAATATAATAAGTAGCAAAAAACACAAAGAAATAATTTTCAAGGCACTTGTGTATATCACTTCTCAACTCAAAGTATTACAAGACTCTTACAAGCATGAAACAAGAGTTACAAAGAGAAACTATATATACTAGATCCTACAGCCAGATATACTTTGATACCAGCTGGAAACCTAAGACTATAGCATATACTACAATGCTAAAGTTAAGGTATCTTAGATAAAGCATTATCTAAGATATGGTAGTCATGACATGTCCATGACTTACCTTTTGTCACCAACTAAAGTTGGCAATTGTACTAACTGATAAAGGTAAACAGTGGAATAAAGTATGGTCAACTACATGGCTTTTGAGAAAACGTCATGCAGTATCTCAGAGGTCTACAACGGAGTGTCAGAGAGACCATACTTATGTCCACTGGATAATAGTAGTGTCTTCCGAAGGTAACTTGGCTTCAGAAGAACAAGTTCTTCCGAAGCCACTTATACTTCAGAAGAGGCTACTATACTTCCGAGGCTTGAGGACTTCTTTCATACTTCGGAAGTTGACTTCTGATCTTTCACTCTAAGTCTTGATCTTCGGAAGTGAATAATTTGTCTTCGGAAATTGGAGTTTTCCTTCGGAATTGATCTTACACTTTGTCTTCGGAAGAACTCCTTTTCCTTCGGAAGTTCCACACTTAGCTTCAGAAGTCCTTTATTAGTTGCACCAAAATAGTCTAAGTGATTTGGTTTTGGTTGCACCTGCCTTTCTAGATCCAACAAACTCCCCCTAGGCTGATGCTACCAAAACCTCACTTGTTTCTGCTTCTCAAAACTTTCAACACCAGGGACAGAAGATATTTATTTGTGTCCTTGTTCTTTCGAGGCTTTGACTAGTGCTTCGGAAGTCTGTGAGAATGCACTATCTATCCCAGTTGTCTCAGTTGTTGGGCCATCAGTCCTTGTTTCCCCTTCGAAATTAATCTCAGGTTCCACTTGGACCTTAGGTTGACCAACTTAATCAATAGTGGTAGAAGGAGCATTTAACTTCTGAAGCTCTTGAGCTCCGAAGTAAGTCACAGACAAGTCAGGACTTGGCTGTTCAATGAGAGATTACAACAGGAACTTGTTGAAGAACCTGTTGAAATCTCGGAGCATCCTTTGATCCACTTGAATTACAACTGGAAGAGGATCAGGAAAAACTGAAGCTTGTTGCATAGGGTATCTTTAACTTAAGGAAGTGAGAGCTTGACTTTGTGGTTCCTCTTGTCTTTGGGTTTGTCCCTGAACACTCTCCCCCTTTTTGATAGCATCATCTTGAGAGCTTGATGAGCTGGAGGAAGAGGTCAATGAGATCTAAATTGGTACAGGCCTAACAGACCTCTCAATCTGTTTCTCAGCTAGTTTGGCATTGAGATTATCAATTCAAGTTGCTAAGTGGCAGACCTATGCTCTAAAGTCCTAACCTTAGATTAAAGGTTTGAGACTTTAGAAAGTAGGTCTTTAATGATATGTGTTTGTATGATTCTACCATATATTCATTGACTCAATCATCATATTCAGTCCTAGTGATTCACATCCACTGAGAATATCATACTTACACCCAGTCAATTGATATCAAGTTCAATCATGTAACACCCGGTTATTTTTATAGTTATGAAAGAAATAATAAAAGTGAAGGAGAAGAAAGAAATGCAATAAAACCCAAGTTGAAGGGTTAAAAGTGTCAAAAGGACAAAAATTTTGAAAAAGTGAGTGTAAAAGGTGATGGCCGCCCATGATGTTACTTTCACCTTTTCATTCGGGTTTTTAGTGAGGGAGAAAGGAAGGGCAGAGAACTCTCGGATATTTTTGGAAGAATAAGAAGAAGATTCCAAATTCAAGGTAAGAATTCATGGTTTTTGAGTGTTCTTAACTGGCTTAGCCTCGGTTGTATGCTTATTTGTGTTTGGTTGTGTGTGTTTGGTGGGTTTCTACGTGGTAGAACTCAACTTACATTCGGGTTTTGGAAGAAGTTCATCCGAAAGTTGTCGAAGGTGAGTTCTAGAACCCCTTTTTACTTGTTTTAAAGTGATTTGGGGGCTCGAAATGCATTTATGAAACTTTTTATAAAAATGGGTATTTCACCCGTATGTTATGTATGTATGTTTGCGGGTGGGGTGTGATTTTTGGTATTTATGATGTTATGATCATGCTATGTGTTTGTTTTGATGCTTAGAATGTAAGATTGCAGGATCGGGTTTTGTCACTTAACACTTGGATTTCTCTCAAACTCACTTATACTACACTAAAATCAGATGAAGTAGAATCTCTTCTAAGAGTTGATAATAATATAATAAGTAGCAACGAGCACAAGGAAATAATTTTCAAGGCACTTGTGTATATCACTTCTCAACTCTAAGTATTACAAGACTCTTACAAGCATGAAACAAGAGTTACAAAGAGAAACTATATATACTAGATCCTACAGCCAGATATACTTTGATACCAGCTGGAAACCTAAGACTAAAGCATATACTACAATGCTAAAGTTAAGGTATCTTAGATAAAGCATTATCTAAGATATGGTAGTCATGACATGTCCATGACTTACCTTTTGTCACCAACTAAAGTTGGCAACTGTACTAACTGATAAAGGTAAACAGTGGAATAAAGTATGGTCAACTACATGGCTTTTGAGAAAACGCCATGCAGTATCTCAGAGGTCTGCAGCGGAGTGTCAGAGAGACCATACTTATGTCCACTGGATAATAGTAGTGTCTTCCGAAGGTAACTTAGCTTCAGAAGAACAAGTTCTTCCGAAGCCACTTATACTTCGGAAGAGGCTACTATACTTCCGAGGCTTGAGGACTTCTTTCATACTTCAGAAGTTGACTTCTGATCTTTCACTCTAAGTCTTGATCATCGGAAGTGAATACTTTGTCTTTGGAAGTTGGAGTTTTCCTTCAGAAGCTGATCTTACACTTTGTCTTTGGAAGAACTCCTTTTCCTTCGGAAGTTCCACACTTAGCTTCGGAAGTCCTTTATTAGTTGCACCAAAATAGTCTAAGTGATTTGGTTTTGGTTGCTCCAGCCTTTCTAGATCCAACAAAGATATAAGTTTAGAGCATGTTATGTTAGGACTGGATACGTACGGAGTACTAACTGATTCTGTGTTTAAACCGGATCAAATAGTGCGAAATCCTATTCGATTTGCGATCCAATCAGTGAGAACGATAACCCGATCGATATAAGATTGAAATAAATGATAAGAATGAGTAGGAATCGATCAGGAACGAACTATGAACTTTGACAGGCTGTTTGGGGCGCTTTGGACGGCTAGGGTTTATGTGTATTCGAAATATCTCTTCAAGTGTTGTGTTTTCCACGAATTAGGTGGTATTTATAGGTTAGTGGTTTTCATTCGTACGACTGAACCATTAGCATGGTTCAGTCGTGCGACTGAATCATGCGATTGAGTCATACGCACGACTAAAGGTTCAGTCGTGCGACTGAGTCAATCTTATGTCTCAATCATACGACTGATCCAGTCTCCTGGTTCAGTCGCGCGACTGGTCCATAAGCATGATGTATTCATGCGTATGGTCCATTAGCATGAATAATCACCCGACTAGGTTGAACATAATACCCAATCATTATTGACTTAGAATTGTGTACAATAACCTCAAACCTATATAAGAAGTTCATACATATGAATCAAAGATAAATAAACATCAAATCATATATCATATTTCATTACTTCATCAAATTACACATATGTAAGACATGAAAGACTTTAACATTTAAGCACATAAACTAGGAACACATGTATCTACAAACTCCCCCTTGGACCTAGTTTACCCTATTGTCAAGCATTCTTCACATGTTCTCGTAACTTCTTGTACTTCTCTTCTCTTGTGACTCCTGCATGTATCTCAAATGCAAAACAGAACCATATAACGTGTTGGAATTGAAGAGCTTGTACAATGTCTTGCGTGTCATAGAACAGTGGCCACTTGTATAAAGTATGGACAGCTTCAGCAGACAAGTTAGTGAGCCACATTGGGTCAAATACCCTGATAGTCTCTATCTTCCCATCTCTGTTCAAAACTATGACCGCTTCCCCCGTCCTCCAGTCATAATACCACCATTTGAAATGTGGAGTGAAATACGGAGGCATTTCCCGTAAGGGAATCTTGGACATTGTGCGTGGGGGACTCCACTTCAACACAACTTTAGGCTTTCCAGATATAGGATCAACTTCAGACTTATGAATGAACCTCTTAGGTTGTTGAGGTCTGAAGTTTACCCACCTAGTGTGGCATTCTTTCTTCAATGCAGCCTCAAACCATCCTGACATCTTTCTTCGGTTAGCATATAACAGATCTAAGCATGCCAGTCGGTTGAGCTCAAAACCAGGAAGAGTCTTCAAATCATGTGGATATCTGAAGTACTTAATCCCTTTCTCCCTTTTAATAGCATAGACTTCCAAGTCTTCAAAATATGCCCACGCAATAATCTTATCTGACACTTTTGATGTCTTTTGACTCTATAAAGCGTGGTGTAGGCATTTTGCTTTGGGGTTGCGTGTTGTGCTTTCATCTCAGCAAAACAAGCTGCCCATTCTGCTTTCTTAATATCAACATTAGCATCCGAAGCTTAGGCTGTACTTTCATCTTTCTATTTCTCTTTCTCCATCTCCTCTAACTTATCAAAAGTACCATTACCAAACGTTTCACCCAAGTTGGGGATAACATGTCCGTCCGGGTTAGTGTACTCTGGATAGTGGTCAGCTATGACATCCTCTATCTCTATCTCATTCACATCTTTCAGCTCGTTATCACTCACAACATCAACTTTTGGAGCATCTTTGACAAGCTCGTCAGGATTCAGTCTGAACATTTCAGCGAGCCGCTTGTCTGTTAGATCATGGATGATCTCTCCTTCCTCCGGAGTGTAGCTCACAGATCTTCTGACGATCCCTTACAAGTCAAGAATTATAGTAAGTTGAGTCTTAACTTGCTAAAGGGGGGTGACATCATATTCATCTGTCTATTGAGCTTTATCTGTTTGATTAAACATTCAACACAACACACATAAATCATTAGATAAGACATTTAAACATAATTAATCATTAATTACATTAATGTAATACAAATTTCAAGTACAAAAGGTTCAAATACATAAACATCTAATCATTTCTTTTGTCTTGATCTGTAGTCTCTTCAGCTTGAGGAGCTGAGGACGAGGCTCATTGATCTTGATTTCTCTTGGTACGCCTCTCTTTCTCTGATGGATTTGAGGCTGACGCAGATGCATCACCTTCTTGATCATCCTTGTCATTATCATCACCTTCTTTTCCTTTTTCACTTCCTCCCGCTACCTCATCATCATCATCATCTTCCTCAGATTCATCTTCATCCTTATCATCATCATCATCCTTATCATCACCATCCTTAATCTTTTACGGCTCACTATTTGATCCCTTTAGCTTTAGCAAGATCTTCTTATTTTTCTTCTCCAGATCCTCAATCCTCTTTACCGATGCCATCACCAGCTCGTTTTGAGTAGTAAGCTCATGGTGAGCTCGGCCTAAAGCCCTCTCATACTAAGCGTTCTTCTCACTCAGCTGATCAATTTGCTTTGTTTGAGTCGCATTCACCGTCATCAGCTGATTGATCTGAGTAGCTCCTAGACTATCAGTAGCGATCAGCTTCAGCACGATGCGGTTGAGGTTGGCAAGCTGTTCCTCTAACCTGATATTGAGTAGAGTGGAGCCTTGGGTCATTGGGGCTTGGGTGGATGTACCGGCTTGTTGAGTGGTGGTTGTGGTGGTGGTTGTGGTGAAGATGGGAGGAGGAATGGTAGTGGATTGTGGTGGAGTGGCTGTGGTAGTGGTAGTGGGAGGTGTGGTAGTAGAGGTAGTAGCTGTGGTGATGGTGGTAGGAGGTGTGGTAGTGGTGGTAGTAGCTGTGGTGATTAGGGTGATCCTCTGCCTCTTGCTCTTCGTGCCATACGGTTAGGCCATTCTTATCTTCCTTGAGCCATTGGAGACAGAGGCTCCCCTTTAGCTGAGTGGCCGGTCTAGGGTGTAAGTCGGATCAGTGACGTCTGCAGCAACACCCTTCGACCCAGCCTAGCGTCTGCCAACCGCCTCTTTCCCTTTGTCGGTGGCCACAACCCGGATACCAACTGTCCTAACAAGTGGCTCATCATCAGACTCTTCCACTTCATCAAGAAGGAAGTCTTGATGGAAGGTAGCCTTCTCTGTTCCACTAGGTGCATCACCACCTTGACCATCATCATGGTCGTCATCATCGTCGTCTTCTTCATTGGTGGGTGCCACGATAGGCTCAACATCGGATTCACTGTCATCGTGACGCCACTTCTTGCGAGAGGGCGCCACATAATCTTCTCTGGCCATGTGCCAAAACAATCTCCTTACCGGGGGCTTCACCTGCTTCCCCCGGTAGACCTTCATCCGACCTAAAGTCGTGTCATCCATCACCTCGAGTATTACAACATCGTCTCTCTCTTTTTGCAGCGAAGGAAGCTTCTGACCAATGATCATCTGTAGAAAACATGGGTACATACAGAAGCCTTCCTTGCCTTAGCTTCCACGTTCTCGACCATATAAGAGAAGAGCATATGCGAGAAGCTGAACGGGTGGTTCAGTACCAGAGCAACGAATGCGTTCTGGATTTGGTCCAATAACTCATCAAATCCTCCTCTCCTAGAGGCTATGCACTTTAGGATAACATGAGCCAAGTACTTGAACTGGGGGCACATTTTGCTCTTGTTGAGCACACCTGCGTTGATGTCCCCAACGTACTTTATCCGTAGAAAGCATCCCCGAACAGTTAGGGGATGCAACTTGGTTGGGAAAGCACCATCATCACCCAGGTCCAAGACTCTCCTGAGATCGTCTTTTGCGATCTCTATCTCCTGCCCGAAGATAGAGCTCTTAATGCAGTGAGGCTCAACAGATCTGTCAACTGAAGCACCTTCCCAGAAGGCCTGCTGTATAGATCTTTAGGGTGTGCAATGAGTAGAGATAGCCTTGAAGATCCTCGACCTACGTAAAAAGGCTGTAATTCCAGCGAACTCAGTGGCGTTCCTGGAAGTCACATCAAGATGAGCACATATATTGAGCTTGGTGCTCATCGTCCATCTATCAGCCATGTTGTTGCAACACAAGACACATATACATTAGTTGTGTATAAGAGATGACAGTTGGAACTTAACCTGTTTTAATCAAACTGGTTAAATCGTGTGATTGAACCATACGACTGAGCTCAGTCGTGCGATTGAGCCTGCGACTGAGTTCAGTCGTGCTATTGATCCTGCGACTGAACTTAGTCGTATGCTATGCCAAGCGGTTGAATCAATCGTGCGATTGAACCCATAAGCATGATTCATATGTGCGATTGAAGCGTGCGTCTGGCTTAATCGTGCGACTGAAGTTCATTAGCATGTCCATTCGCATCCTACACTGTTGAACACCCTAGATTTGAATCATTGTCAAAAAGTTTATATTAGACTTCGTGTTTAGACTCATTTGGAATGCAGAGACTCTAAATAGCACTTAATATCCTTTAAATCAACTTTAATGTCTATTTAAGTTGTTTATTTTTAGGGTTTAGTCTCGGTTCTAGGTTTTAGCATAATCGGTCCTTAAAGATGCGATTAAGATGTTCGTTTGGATCGATTTCAGTTGCCCAGTACCTGTAGATGGGTAGAATACACGTTAGTATCACAAACCAGGCAAGTAGAAATTTGGGCAGGGTGTGTGTGTGTATGGGCGATTTCAGAGAGCTTGAAGGGTGATAAGGGTTACGACCGACTGACCCTCTTATTTATACTATTTTAAATTTCAGTAGTGCGACTGGACCCATATGCATGCTTCATTCGTGCGACTGGGTTTCAGTCGTGCGACTGGCTCATACTCCTTCATCCATTCGTACGATTGGTTCAGTCTTGTGGTCCAATCGCATGGTTGTCCCATACTCATGGTCCAATCGTGTGACTGGCTCATTCGTATGGTTCAAACGTGCGATTGGCTCATCCTTATGATTCAATCGTACTATTGGCTCATACTTATGAGCTTGAACTCATACACTTTCAAACACTTAAAATTTTGAACTTTTGATATAAAACATTCTGCCCTTTGATCGTCTCAGACATGACCCTTAAAATTTAAAACTGATTGGTCACCTCAAACGTGACCCTTTTAATTTGAAAACATTTGATCACCTCAGACGTGATCCTTTTAGCTTGAAAAAATTTGATCACCTCAGACGTGATCCTTTTAGCTTGTGATTCACAGAGTTCCTCTAGTTACACAGTCCGACATCTACGTAAAGCGAATAACAAAAACATAGAAACAATTTGAAATAACACAAACAAAGAGAGAAAACATAAATTTGTATTTTTGGTTTGAGGTGGATTGAAACCTTTTAAAATCCATTAACCAATTTTACCTCCTGAACAGAACAACTTCATGTTATTTTAATCATTTCTGGAGAGATTCATATGGAATCATACAGGTATATCACAATTATTTGGGACCACTCTATTTGTACTTGAATACTAGATTATTATTTGTTTGAGAGTCAATAGCACTTGTAGTAAATCATACTAGAGCTATAACTGATTTGGACAGTCGAGAGTTGCAGTCACGATGATTGTTAGTATGTTTATCCATTTAAATCCATACACAGATTTTTGACTCACATTGGTGAGGAGTTAGGTTATTTTAGTTCAACAAGCATTTGTGGATCCCACACTTATATGGTAATCAACATTCCTCAGAAGATTTTTGAGCAGTCTAGGGATATTTGACAAGAAGAAACTATTCTAAGAGCTTTCAAAGAGATGCCAAGCCTCAGGTCAGTGCCATCGCACAACAGAGAGGCGCAAACAACAATGAATTCTAGAATATTTAGGTTATGCTTATCCTCAGGTCAGTGCCATCTCACAACAGAGAGGTAGACAACCTATCTTCTTGTTAGAGCACCTTTATTTCTTTTACACATAACGCACCAACAACATTTGTCATTAGCTTGATTGCGTTTAACATTTTTTTCATGTGCTTTGCTCATTTTTATGGTCATCCGCACACATTTGTGGTGTTTATTTTACCAGTCACCCCTTATTGGAAATACGTTGATTGTGTTAACCAGGGATAAGATGAGAACCCACAACAAGTTTAGCAACTTAGTTTGAATTTGAATCACCAATGAAGTCTACTCGTCTATTGTGTTGAATCTACCGACACATAATGAACTAGCAACCTCTAGGTCTACTTTCTTTATGTTACCTCAGTAGCAGACTAGTTTACTATCATTTTCTTATATTTTGCTTAGACTTCTCAGACTTATAATTTGAATATAACATGTTAATCATTTATGTCCTTTTGATGTCCCATATAATTAGTTCACCGTGTACTATCATTTTCCATAATTGTTGAATCAATCTCACAGATTTGATTGCTTAACTTTTAGCTAATCTTCCCGCCCTTTTTTTGTTTTAAGTAAAGAAATACTAAAGTAAAACTATTCTCCCCCTAAAATTCTGAAACCGAAAATCTTTTTGTGTTTTTGGATTTTTAAAGATAGGAAAATAAAATAAAATAAAAGGAAATAGCTAATAAACTAAGAACCTCCTTGTCGGACTTAGAACTGTCGTCTTCTTGAATCACATCACTTTTCTTTTCCACGCGATTAACCTCTAAAAGATATAACAACCGTGGTTTGTCAAATGTTTTTGTGTAGAGGTCGGCGCGTTGAAAATCTGTATTAATTTGAACCACATCGATTAATTTCTTTTCAAAACAGTCACGTATAAAGTGATATTTAATACCGATGTGTAAGGCCCCCTTCTCGGGACACTCACAGCTGGTTAATCATTGCTCATAAAACTTATAATTACTTTTAACTTTCATAAACAACGCAGCGAAATCATCAAAATAAACATCTCATTTCATTACAAAAGCTTTTGCAAAACAATATATCCTTATCAAGTTACAAAATACATGTTGCATCACATCACAAAAGCATTATAAAAATGGATGCCATCCAAGAGCTAAGTAGCCGCTCCGTGCCATCCTCAGCAACCATTACCTGCCAATTTATCTTTCGTTAAAACCGTTCATTCCTTTCTTTCAAATCATAACCGGCTTTAGAGCAACTATGACCTTCGTGCCATCCTCAGCACCATACATGCCATCTTGCATGAGCATCCATCATACACCATCATCATGCCCATCATAACATCTATGACCTCAAAAGTCAACTTACATAAACCCCCGGGAAACTCCTAAGTCAAAACCTACATCCGCACTTTCCCCTCGAAAGTCAGAAAATAAACCAATGTTCTTTCGGGCGTATGAGCCATACTTGGGCGAATGGACACCCTCCAGTCGCATGTCCTCCTAGACGACTGAACACTTAGGCAAATGGACATCAGGCGAATGGACCCTATGCGAATTGACCTATGCCGATGAATACTATGGGCGAATGGATACCTATGCGTATGGACTCTCAGTCGCATGGCATTCGTGTGTATGGCATTTAGTCGCATGACTTCAGGCGCATGGGCTTCAGTCGCATACCCTTCGTGCGTATGAACCTCAGTCGCATGGCCTCAAGGCGCATGGACCTCACCCGTATAACCTTCAATCGCATGCCTTACAGGCGCATGAACTTCAGTCGTATGACTTCCATGCGTATAGACCTTAGTCGCATGGTATTCGTGCGCATGGACCTCAGTCCCATGCCTTTAGGCCGTATGGCCTCCAGTCGCATGCCATTCGGTCGCCTAGCCCTAGCTGATGCAAAATGTAGTTCATCCCGAACGCGAACTGCCATTTTCGGCCTCCAAGCTCACCCAAACCTATTCTAAGCTCAAATAAACCATCCTACACCTTAGAAACACCTACCACAACACCATTCAAGCACAGACAAGCCCGAAATCAAACCCCACTCGAATCACACACAAACACATACACATGGGTTCAACACACACATTTCAAAAACGGGTTTTACTATGTGTTCCAACCCCAAATCAGTTGAAAACATGTAAAAGAGAGCTCCTAGAACTCACACAAACAACCACGCCGAGTAGTGCTTCGATCCAACCCGCTACATCTCAACTTTCACGCTCGAATCCATGAAAACCGAAGCTTGAAACCCCTTTTTCTCACTCTCTTCTCTCTTTTGGCTGAATTTTGTGAGTGTGGGGAGGGTGTGGGCTGCCCTCCCTCTTAATTCCCCACTCTTCCAATCTTTCCCCCGTTTTGGCAAGTTTGGTCCCTTGACTTTGGACTTTATTTATTTTTCTTCTTTCGTCGGCTTCAAAGAAAATATCTGGGTGTTACACGATGTGTTTCGTTTTAGGGTGTTGCACTGGATTTTTGGGTACAGCAATTGCAACAGAACAAAAATAGGGGTGTTAGAAAATTGCAAACCGTAGTCGCGCATTTGTTGTTTATTCCAAATGACTTGTGAACAGCATTTTGCAGCAGCAACGTATTCAGCTTCACATGTTGACAGAGCAACTGATGTCTGCTTCTTACACTGCCAGGTGACTAACCGTCTACCAAAGAACTGACATCCCGCTGATGTTGACTTGTATTTCATTTTGCAACCACCATAGTCCGAGTCACTATATGCTGTAAGCTCAAAGTCATCGTCATGATGATACCACAACCCGAGTGTTGGAGTACCCTTCAGATAACGAAAGATCCTCTTAACTCCGATGAGATGATTTTCTTTCGGTTTTGCCTGATATTTGGAACATAGACATGTGGTGTACATAATATCAGGACGCGAGGCTTTGAGGTACATGAGAGATCCGATCATTCCTCTGTACATGGTGGCATTAACCAGATCACCATTTTCATCGGGTGCCACATCATGGTTCGTGGCAAGTGGAGTTCCAGCTGCTGAAGCATTCTCCATGTCGAATCGACTGCGGATATCTCCGACATATTTGGTCTGATGTAGGAAGATTCCTTTGGGTGTCTGATCCACCTGTAAGCCAAGTAAGAACTTCATCTCCCTCATGGCACTCATCTCAAACTCTGCTTTCATAACAGATTTGAATTTTTTGCATAATTCTTCATTTTTGGAAGCGAAGTTAAGTCATCCACATATATCTGTGCCAGCAGTAAATAACCATCCTTTTCTTTGATGAATAATGTACAATCAATAACTCCTCTGTGAATACCGTGTTTCACATGATGAGTTGGTCGTTTCTCATACCAGGCTCTAGGGGTTTATAAACTCTATCCCAATGATACGGATCCTCAAATCCTTCGGGTTAACTGACATAGACTGTTTCATGGATTTCACCATGAAGGAATGCACTTTTTACATCTAGTTGATAAACTTTAATCTTCATGTAGGATGCATAGGCTAGAAATATACGTATTGCTTCCATCCTTGCCACCGGTGCAAACACTTCATTGTAATCTATGCCTTCGACTTGTCGAAATCCTTGAACCACAAGCCGAGCCTTATTCCTAATTATGACCCCTTGGTCATCTTTCTTGCGCTTCAGCACCCATTTAGTGCCTATCACCTTAGCACCTTTTGGTCTGTCCACAAGGGTCCATACGCCTAACTTCTTGAACTGTAGGAGTTCTTCTTGTATTGCACTAACCCATGCCTCATCGCTTAAGGCTTCACTCACATATTTTGACTCAAATTGAGACACAAAACATCGATATGCACCATCGTGAAGATATCCCTTTTCTCATGACTGAGGCATAATCAGCTGAGTATAGCTGATTTCATGTTTGTACTCCTGATCGAACATCTCCAATGACATTGTCCAAGGGATGATAAACATTAATCCGAGATCAGGGAGTGGTGGGAACAACTACCTCAGTATCCAGATTGTGAAACCCAGGTTCAGTATCTGTAGCTGTCGGAGTATGAGGTTCAGAAGTGTCAGAGGCACCAGGATTTGATGCTTATGTACTTTCATTGGTGGGAACCTATTCCTCCTGGTCCACATTTTCAGTCTCAACTGCTTCATCATCAGAGGAAGAATCACTTACTTCAAGCTCTCCCCCTGAAGGGCTAGAAGTATCATCTAATGGAGCCATTGATGTTGAGTCTGGTAGTGGAGTGTTCAGAACATCGTACATCAACCTAGCATAAAGCTCATCATCAGTATTAGAAGGCGGTAGATTGAAGGACTTAAAGACTCCATCATAGTCAAAGAAGAAGGAGGGTCCTTTTCCAGCAGGGGGGTGGTGTATCTTTGAACATCAACATTGCACCACACTTCTACCTGACCCGTTGAGTTGTTATAAACTCTCTTGTCTGGTATGTTGTATCCGAGAAAGATACCTTCTTCTACCTTCTCACTAAACTTCCCAGTCAGAGTTTTGTTCAACAACATGCACGGTGCGCCAAACGGTTCTAGATACTCCAAGTTGGGTTTACGTCGCTAGAGCAGCTCATAACATGTTTTCCCATGTCGTTTGACCACTAAGACTCGATTGAGCGTGTAACACGCATTAGCCACTGCCTCATTCCAGAATTGAATATGCAGTTTAGAGTCGGCTACCATTGTTCTTGTTGTCTCTATCAAGCTATGATTCTTTCTTTAAGCAACCCCATTCATCTGTGGAGTGTAGGCAGATGTAAATTGATGTACAATTCCTTTCTTTCTACAATATGCCTCCATCAACTGATTCTTGAATTCTGTGCCGTTGTCTGATCGAATCTGCCTTACTTTTAGCTTGTAGAGTGATTCCAATGTAGTTACTAGATGTTTGAATGATTCAAAAGTTTCTTATTTGGCTTTCAGAAACATCACCCAAGAGAATCTTGAGTAATCATCCGTTACTACAAAACAATATAGATCTCCAGCAATGCTCTTTGTGCTTACAGGGCCAAACAGATCCATGTGTAGAAGCTCAAGAGGAATATCAATAGAATTCACTTTCTTTGCCTTGTGAGACTTCTTGGTCTGTTTCCCTTTCTTACATGCTACACAGAAATCCGAAAGCTGGAAATTCTTGAAAGTTACTCCATTTACTAAATCATTCTGAACCAAATGATTCATCTTCCTTGGATTAATGTGTTCCATTCTCCTATGCCATGAGACTGAATCCCTCTCAGTTGCCTTTGACAAGAAACATTGAACACTGTGATAAGTTGTGGAGACTTTTGATAGATCCAAGACATACAAGTCGTTATATCTTGAAGCTGACATAAGAACCTTATCCTCCTCAATCACATAATCCTTCTTCAACATGTATCACTTTTTGTTGTCAAATACAACTTTGAATCCTTTATCACAAATCTGGAGACTGAAAGTAATTGTTCTTTAGTTGTTGAACGTAGTTGACCTTATCAAACTTTACTTTCTCGTTTCCCACTTTGCCTTGAGCGCTGATGTCACCTCCTTTGTTTCCAGCAAATGAAACATGTCTCCCTTTAATATTTTTGACGTTGAAAAGGAAATACGAATTCCCTGTCATGTGCCTGGACGGCCCACTATCAATAATCCAGGTATTAGTGATAGCGCTGTAGCGGACACCCTGCACGTTCAAAGAAACTTATTAGTTCATATTTGGGTCCCAAGCTTTAACTGGCTTGGGTGACCCAGAAGAATCACACATCATAAATTCAACCCACTATCCTTTAGAAGATGAGGGCACGTCCTTCTTCTTCTTGTCCTCACTATCAAACACATTACTTGATTTTTCTTTCCATAAACCAGTTTTATGTAAGGCCTGTTTGTGGTAAACAGATGACTGGCTTATGGTTTGAACTTTAGGTTCACTAAAAATCTTAGGTGGACTATTAGATCTCATTTTAGAAAAACTTGGTTTTTCATCAAAAAGTTCAATTTCTTTCTGGGCGTCTGATAATAAGGACAATTAGGAGAGATATGTCCTCGTTTTCCACAACTGTAGCAAGATCTTACTTCTACCGATTGAAGAAAACTTTTATGTGGTGTTGAGTTTGGTAAAGGTGTGACATGTTCTGGTTGGGTTTTGTCACTTCTCTTTTAGATGTTTCAGCTTCTTTAACAAAATTAATTGTTTTGACATTTTGAACATCTTTAACTTTTAGTTTACTTGGACTTTGATGAATAACACGTTTATGATTAACTGGTTTAGTTATTTTGGGTTCTGAAATCGACGTTTGTGAACCTGACCTTACATTAACCCTTTTAATTTAATCATCCAAATTCTCAACTTGCATTTTTCCTTTTGATTTCAAAATAGAATCCTTCTGTTTAGTGCCAGATTTCACCGGTTTACCCGTGGAATTAGGATCACTTACTAGAGGAGTGGACACCACATGATCCTTTACTGGGTTATAACTGATTGGTCTACTTTTAGTGTTCAAAAGGATTGCATGTGGTGGAGGAACTACTTTATAACCCAGACCTTCCCCATTATTTCGTTCTTTCACTAATTTTTGAACTATGTGAGAAGAACTAGCCAAACTATGCAGTTTTTGTTTTAAAGATTCAACTTCGACTTCTAAAACTGCTTTTTCCTTTTTAGTTTCTTCCAAAGAGTTTAAATAAAACTTTATGTCATTTGATTGATTTAAGGCAACAACCTCGGTTTCCCTTGGTTGTTTTCCCAAAAGTTCTATCTTTTCTTTGAAACTACACTCATTTTGTTTTAATATACTATTAGCTACAGTGTAGAGTTAGTAAATCATTTACTAAGTTATCATTGTGTTCTAATAACCTAGAAAATTTCAGATCAATGCTTTCTTTATATTTTTCACATTCAGAACAAGCATGTTTTGCAAATAATTGATCTAAAGAACTTACCTGTGTTGAATCAGTTGAATCAGCCATCAAAGCAGAATCAGACCCTTCGGTGACTGGAGATTCTGAAATCATGGCTCTAAGTTCTTCCTCTACCAGGTGATTTACCACATTCACAGCTTCTTCGGTATCTGACATCGCTCGCTCAACTGTAATCTCACCTTCACTAGCAGATCCATCATCCAGTGCTTCGACAAAGGCAATATTTGATTCCCTTGGAGAGACAAATCGGAAGCACCAATCTTGACCATCATCACCTTGAGCAGTCAGAGCCTTTGTCTCTTTACTTGAAGAAGCAGTTCCAGTCAAGTATTTGTCTTGACGGTTGAAAGTAGGAAAGATGGGTTACCATTTCCAGTTTTCTTGGGCTTTACACATTCACGTTTAAAATGCCCCTTTTCACCACAGTTGAAACATGTGACTTTGGTTTTGTCAAAACCAAAAGTCGTATCTTTAGTGGCGACTAAATTTTTCCCCGTCTTCTTGACAAACTTCTTAGCTCTTCAAACTGCACTTGCTAGTGCCCACATGATGTCTATTCTTTCCAGCTCATTCTTATCAACTTGCTCGTAATCCTCATCAGCAAGATGACAATTTCCAATCTTACCGGCAACTAGACCATCATAAGATTGTACCACTGCTGCTAGAAGATCCATATGCTCCTTAGCCACTTCCACTGTGATATTACCGAGATTCTCGGCCTTCAACTTTGTAGTATTGGCCTCAGGAACTGTGTTTTGGGTGCCAGATGATCGTGACGTTTCAATTCCTGATGCAGTGGTTTGGGAAGGAGCAGAAGAACTAGACACGAATGATGTTTGTAAAGGTGCTCCTGAAACAGCTGGAGTCGGAACTGAGTTGTAAAGTGAAGGATTCTGAACATAGGATCCTTTCTTTGACTTGTATTTTATTCTCAGTTCTTCCTCTCTTAACTTCAAGATGAAGTCACTTATGTCTAATGTCGCAAGAATATCGTTCTGTCTCAGATTAGACACAAATGAATCCCATTTCTCAGGCAAACCATCAGCAAAGCTTGAAACTTTATCTTCCATTGATGTGGTTACGCCATGAGTATGCAGCTCACTCATTAGATGATAGAATCTGTCAATAATATCATCTAAGCTCTCATTCCCTATTGAAGAGAAATTATCAAACTCCTTCTTGAGAACTTTAGCCTTCAGTGCCTTTAAAGTTGCATTTCCACCATATCTCTTCTCCAATATCCCATAGCTTTTTAGCCTGCTTGTTCTCAGAGAACTGATGAAAGATGTCCTTTGGTATCGACTGAGTCAACAAGGCATAAACTTTCTTCTCAGCGTTGAAGAGAATCTTCTGAGCTTCACTCATTCCTCCCAAGGTTAACTTGACTCCATTAGCACTGACTGGTATTGTGTAACATGTCTCAATGGATGTCCAAAGATTGGTATCAACTCCATTTAAGTAAATCTCAAACCGCTATTTCCACTAAGGATATTCATCTAACGTTAACAACTTTGGCGGTTTATTATGATTACCAATCTCATTCTCCAAAAGTAGTAGGTTCTGGATGCGTGAGTCCTTTCCGGCAGTAAACGCAGCAAATTGATCTCCATTTCTAAAAACTTGGAAGCTGTTCAGTCGTGCGAAGGAGGAATGCGACTGAGTTTAGTCGTGCGAATGGAGTATACGAATGAGTTCAATCGTACGAATGACATAATCGTGCGACTGAAGGCTGCTGTTTTTGCAAAATCGAAGATTTTGACACTTTGACATAAAATACGAATTTTCTAGGAACCCTAATCTGCCGTATTGTGAAAAATCAAAACTTTAATGCCAGAAAACATCGAAAACACCTTTAGAAGCAAAGTGGTGACTCTTTTGATTAAAACGTAGGTTTTTGACACCAAACCTAATTGAATCAAATGCAAAATCAAGAGCCAAAGCTCTAATACCACTTGTTAGGACTGTGTATGTACGGAGTACTAACTGATTCTGCGTTAAAACGGGATAAAATAGTGCGGAATCCTATTTGATTGGCGATCCAATCAGTGAGAACGATAACCCGATCGATATAAGATTGAACTAAACGTTAAGAACGAGTAGGAATCGATCAGGAACGAACTATGAACTTGGACAGGCTATTTGGGACGCTCTGGACGGCTAAGGTTTATGTGTATTCATAATATCTCTTCAAGTGTGGTGTTTTTTCACGAATTAGGTGGTATTTATAGGTTAGTGGTTTTCATTCGTACGACTGAACCATTAGCATGGTTTAGTCGTGCGACTGAATCATGCGATTGAGTCATACCCACGACTAAGGGTTCAGTGATGCGACTGAGTCAATCTTATGTCTCAATCATACGACTGATCCAGTCTCCTGGTTCACTCGTGCGACTGTTCCATAAGCATGATGTATTCA
>CM046032.1:27771081-28027840 GCA_025215565.1 Flaveria ramosissima
CTTTAAAGCCTTAATTACTTCAGTCACCACAGACGGTAAGATCGTCTGCATGACCTGATGAACCTCCTTTACAACCGCCTCTTTCACTGAGGCCCTCAAATTCTCACTCTCATCACCATCCTCCGGATAAGGGGTCTCAGGTTCTTCATGAACCACTTCTTTAGCTCTGGGTCTTCCTCTCGTGGCCCGTGGCCCAGCACCACGTCCACCACGACCTCCACCGCACGAAGCTTTAGATGATCTACCACCGGTCATCCTCTAAACACACTGAAAGATTCAAACACTAACACGATCATTCAAGGGAACAACTCAGTTTATGTCAAGTATAGTAAGTCCCTAATAACAGTGGCCCGTTGTGATTAGCCACTTACTTTACTCTTCATACCCTGAGCATCACCTATCCTGACTACATCAGTATCTAAATCTACAAGCAGCACATAAACCACATAACATGCGCACGTAATACCGATTAACATTAAGAAAATACCTTATGGCACACAACTACTCATATTGGCATCCATTCCCTTTCCGTCCCATTTTCAGTATAAGTTAAGGTTTATTTGGAAAATTTACCCGTTTCACTTAAACTTTGGCTCTGATACCAACTTGTAAGGCTCCATTCCAAGGACGCTTACAGTTAGATCCTCATCGCACATAAAACATATAATTACATTTAACTTTCATAAACAACGCAGCAAAATCATTAAAATAAACATCTCATTTCATTACAAATGCTTTTGCAAGTTAATACAATCGTTCATTTCAAAACCTCGTTCGTTCACATTACAATGCAAAAACATTAAACAAAAGAATGCCATCCAAAAGAGCTGAGTAGCCACCCCGTGCCATCCCCAGCAACATTACCTGCCAACTGGAAACACATAAAAGTCAGCGTTGCTGAATGAGTTCTAGTTTTATAATAAAACATACATTTCTTTCATTAAAACCGTTCTTCACTTTTGCATGTGATCACACATCATACGTACACATAGATAATATCATTATTATCTTCATCATTCGTCATTAACTTTCATTCATTCACACTTTCTTACTTTCATTCATACGTTCATCATTACTTCTTTCGTTAGCCCTTTCCTTTTTATCACATTATTTCTCTTATCACAAACTAGATCAGTGTCATCAGCTATGCCCCAAACAAATGGGGTACTGGACCGAAGTTCATAAATGACTTCACACTGCACATAGCCTGGCACTAGCACCGGGGTAAGCGGCAAAGATCCCATCCGTATACTACACCCCCAACGTTATGCATAACTCGAGTACTGGGCCGAAGATCACAATTGACTTCCACACTGCACATAGCCAGGCACCAGCACCGAGGTGAGTAATCACTACTCCACCCCCAACGATATGTATAACTCGAGTACTGGGCCGAAGATCATAAATGACTTCCACACTACACATAGCCTGGCACAAGCACCGAGGTGAGTAATCACTATACACCATGTACCACATCGTTGGTCAGTCAAAAAGACTGGAACCCCTGTATGTATCCTTAAGGGTTAGCTAAACCATACGCAGTTGAGCTTACGACATTTTAAATCCGTACATCTCTGTACATTTTGCTTGCAAGCCTTTCATACTTTCGTTCATTCATTAATGCATGCATTCATTCATCATATTTCTCTTTTCATTATCTTCCACTTTACGTTACATAACACTTTCATTTCATTCATTAACATTCAACATAAAGCCAGGGGAAAATAACCACACGTATTAAGGAACATAAACATAAACATACAACATCACCATACAAGGCATCATCATACATACATAACATACATCATACATACCATCATGCATAAACATCAATCATACATCATACATGCCCATCAAAACGTCTATGACCTCAAAAGTCAACTTACATAAACCCCCAGGAAAACTCACAAGTCAAAACCCACATCTGCACTTTCCCTCGAAAGTCATAAAATAAACCATTGTACCTTCGGGCGTATGAGCCCTACTTGGGCGTATGGACATCCTCCAGTCGCATGGCCTTCCAGGCGACTGAACACTTAGGCGAATGAGCATCAGGGGAATGGACCCTATACGAATGGACCTATGGGCGAATGGACACCTATGCGTATAGACTCTCAAACGCATAGCTTTCATGTGTATGTCCTTCAGTCGCATGACTTCAGGCGCATGGGTTTCAGTCGCATACCATTCGTGCGTATGAACCTCAGTCGCATGGCCTCCAGGCGCATGGACCTCAGTCGCATAACCTTCGTGCGTATGAACCTCAGTCGCATGGCCTCCAGGCGCATGGACCTCAGTCGCATAACCTTCGTGCGTATGAACCTTAATCGCATGGCCTCCAGGCGCATGGAACTCAGTCGCATAACCTTCAATCGCATGCCTTACAGGCACATGAACTTCAGTCGCGTGACTTTCATGCGTATGGACCTCAGTCGCATGGCAATCATGCGCATGGGCCTCAGTCGCATGCCATTCGGCCGTATGGGCTCCAGTCGCATGCCATTCGGTTGCCTAGCCCTAGCTAATGCAGAATGCAGTTCATCCCAAATGCAAAATGACCTTTTCGGCCTCCAAGCTCTCCCAAACTCGTTCTAAGCCCAAATCAACCATCCTAAACCTTAGAAACACCTACCACAACACCATTCAAGCACACACAAGCCCAAAATCAAACCCCACCCGCATCAAACACATACACATACGCATACAAAGAGGTTCAACACCCAACTTTTAAAAAACGGGTTTTAGATGTGTTCCAGCCCCAAAATCATTCAAAAGTATGTAAAATAGGGGTCCTAGAACTCACATTAACGACCTCTACAAGTAAAGCTTCACACAGACTTGCTAAACCTCGACTTTTGCACTCGATTATTCGAAACCCTAACCTTTGCTCTTGCTCTCTTCCTCTCTTCTCCTTGGCTGATTTTTGGTGAGTGTTGGGAGGGTGTGGGCTGCCTTCCTCCTTTTATACTCCCACTCCTTTAACCTTTTCCCGTTTTGGCAAGTTTGGTCCCTCGAATTTGGACTTTATTTAAAGAAAATTTCCGGGTGTTACATGCCAGCACTTGTTCATGATGTTAGGAGTTTATTTATAGACTCCGGCCCAGTACCAGCACTTGTGCATGATGTTTGGGGTATAATACAGGTCATCAAAAATTAATGACGAATGTATATGATGTAGCAATGAATGATAAGTATGAGTATGAGAAGGAAAGAATGAATGAATGATAACGAGTAACGTACAATGATGTATGATGATAAAAGATAATAATAAGATTATCTATTGGTACGTATGATGTGTAGGATCTTATATGCCCAAGACACATACAAGATTGATGTGGTTAGTACGTTATGATCCAAGTCAGGTCATACCCAATAACAGGCTATACAAACACTAACAAACACTTATTTATTGATAAGATCATACAATAAATGTTTGACACCTATTTAGAAAATTGGTTTTCTAAATATTGCTTTTGTGATAGAACGTCATTATGTGGATAATATGTTCATAAGATAATTTTATGTTTCATTATTTAAGTTGGTTAAATAATGAAATATAAAAGAGTGTTATGTTATAAAATTAAACTAAGTTTTAATTTTATAAGTTAGTTAATTGAAAGAGTGTTATAAAAATAAAGGATGAAAAATTAAAAGGTGGGAAACTTTTTTTGAACACCAAACTCGGCCGCCCAAGGGACATTGGGAACCTTATTTTGGTCTTGTTTCATGCAAGACTTTATTAGCAAAACACTCTTTCATGATAACCACTTGAACACTCTCTTTCTCTCTCACATAAGCAAAAGTCTTTCTCTCCTTCTTCTCTCAAGATTTTCGAATTCTTTGGTTGATTTCCAAGTGATTATTGGCTGAACTTGAAGCTACTTGTTGGCTGAAATTTCAGGTTCAAGAAGAGGGACAAGGCTTGGTCTAACACTACCTAGCAAGTAAGTGTTTGGAAGGCTTGTGGGTATCACGATTTGAGGTCCTCCACCTTGAAGGATTGCTGCTCAAAAACATCATCATCTTCAAAGATCTCGACCCTTTTGAGCTGTTGAAAGGTAGTTTATGGCAGCCTCTATATGGCTGTCCAATGCTCGTTTTATGTTTACATAGCTTGCTTATTCACATAATATGATCCTTTGTAATATGGGTTTGTTTTATACATATATTTGTCACCTAAAGGACATGATTTTTCAGTTTTATAATCATGTTTCAAAATATATATCCTCTGCGTTTTTCATAAAGTTTAAGAGGTTAAACTTTGATTTTATCTTCTAACAAACCCTTCATGATGTATGATCATGAAGGAAAGTAAAGAATGATTTTAAGTAAAAGTAAAATATTTTATTATAAAACTAGAACTCACACAGTAATGCTGACTTTTATGTGTTTCCAGTTGACAGGTAATGGTTGCTGAGGATGACACGGGGTCAGCTACTTGGCTTGTTTTGGATGACATCCATTTTATATTGCGATAATGTTTTTTGTGATGTAATGCAAACAAATGATATTTTGTAACTATTAAGAATGATGTATTATTTTGCAATAGCAATTATGATTATATGAAATGGTTTTAAGTTATTCTGCTGCGAAGTTTTAATAAGTTTAAATGTATGTTTTATGTTTTATGTGCGATGAATGTCTAACTGTAAGCGTCCCGGGAACGGGGCCTTACAACTTAATTTTGGGAGCACCCTCAACCAACTGATGAAACCTCCACTAATTTAATGGTTGAGGGTCAACGGTTCGATTGAAGCCGACACTCAATTTGTGGATTGAAAGGGACGAAACTGACATTCAATTGTTGCGTCCATTTACAATTGAATGCGATAAACACCTTTATTTATTCTTGGGGATGGAAATCAGAACAATCCAGATGCAATTGGCTCACAACGTTATCAGGTACCAAGACGAATTCTATTATTCTCCGCTGTCATCCCCTCCCTGTCATTTGTGTTTAAGTCTGTCATTTGTTGTTCTCATTCATGCAAATTTGGTTTATTCAATACAACACCGCATAATCACCACCTACTTTCTCCTTTCTAAGGTAACATCTAACAACACATTTAAAATTAAATGCCAATTTAATTGTTCTTGCATCATGTCTGAAGTACTTGGCAGCGGTATTCTCCTTCTTTACAACCAACATTTCATAGAGAATGTGGGCTATTTTTAAATGTTGTTTTGTGCTAATGTGTATATCCTCTCTTTGTTCTGCTATGTTTGTTTCACAAAAAAAACCTTATATTTATACATATCTATAGTGACCAATCTACATTTTATCAAATCTTGGTGTTGTTTGCTATGGTTTTAGCTTTTTTGTCAAGAAGACTACGATATAAAGGGTGTTGGATCTAGAAAGGCTGGTGTAACCAAAACCAAGTCACTTAGAAGATTTTGGTACAACAAATAAAGGACTTCCGAAGCTAAGTGTGGAACTTTCGAAGGAAGAAGGAGCTCTTCCGAAGACAAAGTGTAAAACTTAGTTCCGAAGGAAAACTCCAACTTCCGAAGACAAAGAACCTACTTCTGAAGATCAAGACTTAGAAAGAAAGATCTGAAGTCAACTTCCGAAGTACAGAAGTCCTCAAGCCTCGGAAGTATAGAAGCCTCTTCCGAAGTATAAGTGGCTTCGGAAGAACTTGTTCTTTCGAAGCCAACTCACCTTCGGAAGACACTGCTATTATCCGGTGGACATATGTATGGTCTCTCTGACACTCCGCTGCAAATCTTTGAGATACTGCATGGCGTTTTCTCAAAAGCCATGTAGTTGACCATACCTTAATCCACTGTTTATCTTTTTATGTTAGTACAGTTGCCATCTTTAGTTGGTGACAAAAGGTAAGTCATGGACATGTCATGACTACCATATCTTAGATAATACTTTATCTAAGATACCTTAACTTTAGCATTGTAGTATATGCTTTAGTCTTAGGTTTCCAGCTGGTATCAAAGTATATCCGGCTGTAGGATCTAGTATATATAGTTTCTCATTGTAACTCATGTATCATGCTTGTAAGAGTCTTGTAATATCTTCAGTTGAGAAGTAATATATACAAGTGCCTTGAAAATTATTTATGTGTGTTCCTTTGCTACTTATTATATTATTATCAACTCTTGTAAAAGACATTACTTCATCTGATTTGAGTGTTTCCATAAATGAGTTTGAGAGAAATCCAAATGTTTAAGTGACAAACCCGATCCTGCAATTGGTATCAGAGCTTTTTAGGTTCTTGATTGTGAGATCTTACCATCCTAATCAACCTATTTTTCACTCCTCCTTATACCTCACTCAAAATGGCTCCTCAACAAAGAGCAAGATCAAATGGAGAAAGAGAGAAAGAGAGCTGCAAGGGAAAAGCTATTGCAGAAGAAGAAGAAGGAAGAGGAAGCAGGACAGACTGCTGCCAAGAAGATATGTGAGAAGCCCTGGATGAAGAGCTATCTCAAGGCTCATGGCTTCTCTGGCAGGCAGGTGGGTCCTATGTCAGAAAAGACTCTCCAGCGATATGTACGTGACATTAAGGCTGACATTCGCGGGGGGAAGAGGAAGGAGATGTATAGAAGGGGACAGGGGATGACCTTTAAAGCAACCACTCAACCCAAACTCCAAACCCAACCACAACCTGAACCTATACCCTTTTCATTCCCCATCAAAACCAAACCAACCACTGAACCATACACCCCTGTACCTACACCATCACCCCTACCAACCTCTTCACCTCAACCATCTAAACTACCCATCCTCCAACCCAAAACTCTAGCCAGAACCCAAACACCTCAACCTACTCATCAACCCATCAAACCATCCCCTTAGCCTTCTAAACATCTTTACTTAGAAGAATTCAAGGCAGTCAAGACAAAGCTCATAAACTGCACAACTCTGAGCGATATCTCCTGTGAGGAGGATTCAGTCAATTTGACCTATGTTGACGAATCCTCAAGTTCCCTCACTAGAGATCAATTTCTTGATTTGCCCAGAGGAACATTGGACCAAGCTGCAAAACTCCTTGGCCTCAATTCAGGCACTTTGAATGAGGAAGAAAAGAAGTTAAGGAGAAGGTTGGTGACTCTACTGGATACCAAGAAAGGCGACCGGGTGCCAAGACAACCTCTTGCACCTAGAAAGAAGATCATCCAGTGGAGGTTCAAAGAATCTTCTCACAACTTTGTTGTTGAAAGAGAGAATGGAGAGCTCAACAGGCTAAGTGCCTCATCTCTGCTACACTTGAGCAGGTTTGACATTGCTGAGTTAGCATAGAAGCCATTCTCCAACCTTCAACTCTGATGTAGCTGCCCATATCAGAAATTATCTAGGCAGCCTTCATATGGCCGAGCTAACTGCTAGAAGCAAGGTTGAAAAAGAGTTGAAACTGAGAGAGGGGGAGGAAAGGAAGGGATCAGCAACCAAAGGCAAAGCCTTTCTACAAATGGTTGAAGGTCCTGAACTTGAATCCATAGTTAGATGGGAGTATGACTATAACTCCCGTCAACTAACTCTTTTCAGGGGGACACAACAAAGGGTACATGTCATTCAGAGTGATGGAATGGATCTCCTATCCACCAATGACTTGTACAAGCTTCTCAGCACCACTTCAGGGAAGAACAAAGAGACAGACAAATACCTTTTGTCCCTGGTGCTAAAAGCTTTGAGAAGTAGAAAATAAGTGAGGTTTTGGTAGCATCAGCCTAGGGAGAGTTTGTTGGATCTAGAAAGGCTGGTGCAACCAAAACCAAGTCACTTAGAAGATTTTGGTACAACAAATAAAGGACTTCCGAAGCTAAGTGTGGAACTTCCGAAGGAAGAAGGAGCTCTTCCGAAGTGTAAAACTTAGTTCGAAGCTCAAACTCCAAGACAAAGAACTGATAAAACTTAGTTCCAAGAAAAATACACACTAGTCCGAGAGAAAACACTACTTCCGAAGATCAAGACATAGAAAGTGTAAGCTGGAAAAAGATCAGTATATCAATCATAGTACAGAAAAGTCAACAAAGTCAACAGTCAACGACGTCAAAGTCACAAAAGTCAAACCCGACACGTTCAAGACGAAGAACCGAGTCGAGACGTTGAACATTTAGATGACTAGGAGTTTTATTGTAATAAATATATTTTGTGTGAACAAAATATATTTATCTTGTTTTTAGTCATTTTTATGCTTAATATGTAATTTTTGTATTAATTAGCCTAAGTCTAGGGGGTTAAGTGTAATTAGTGAAATTAGTCTAGACTATAAATAGGTTAATTGTCATTAGTGTTGGTTAATGGTTGAATGACCAATTGATTGGGTTTCCACTTTGTAAAAGTCATATGCAATCAATATAGATCAAAGGGGGTTTTATTGTGATTATCATTGTTTGATCCATAATTCTTCATGATTTGATTCAAGTTTGATGTTCCTGGAGTTACAATTTGGTATCAGAGCCTTATTGGATCAAATGCATTGAAGAATTGTTGCTGAATTTGAAGATGTTCATCAATTTTTAGAGAGAGAAACTGGGTTTCTAGAGAGAGAAAGTAGATCTGAAAATTCTAATCTCATCCCAATCACAATCAATTCAGCAGATCTACAACAATTTACTACAAATTTGAAGATATACAACTGAAATTCCTAATCTACAACATATTTTATACAAGAAATTGAAAGAAAAATTCAGATCTGAAGACGTTTCTCTCACACACACTAGTGTGTGTGTTCTTGGTGTTCTTGGAGCTTCAATATCTTCATGCAGCGAAATTAGCACATTTCTGAGCGAAAGTTCAAAGTTTCCGGCGAAATTACAGTTTCGTGCGAAACTCCGGCGAAATTCCGGCGAAACTGTAATTCCGGCGAAACTATTCCGGCGAAACTACCAGATTCCGGCGAAATTGTTCTTTTCTCGGTGAAACTCCGGCGAAATCTGATTTCCAGCGAAATTATACCTGCGAAATTAAAGATAAATCAGTGATACTAACAAAAACAAGCCGCGAAATTAAATACAAAAAAAAAAAAAAAAAAAAACCATGATGCCTAAACCCTAGCCGCCAGAACACCACCACCATCGTATCCTTTCTCCTCCACAACCTTCCTATTATCCAAAACCCTAGACGTAATAATCTGAACATAGAGCAAAAATTCAGCACGCAAACGCAACGTGCTCGAATCAAAACTCCAAACTCGCGATGTAGCATCATTAAACTGAAGAAGTTCTACAGTACATATATACGTTAAAAGAGCAGGTGAAGAATTCGAACCAAAAAGTATAGTCTCGTAACGGCCACCATTCGCGACAACTGTTTGAAGGATTGTGCGAGCTAAATCAGGGTTTCGCGATCGGAGAGCGCGAATTGTAGCTCTAAATGGTTTGATTTGACCCAAAATCAGATGGTTTGCTCTGAGACGTGATAGCAGGTCTGATTCCATACCTGTGTGTGATTCCATCGGTGCTTGTGAGCTTATGGATTCATCTGGATAAAGGAGATTGGATTGATATAGTGGTGATTGATGAATGGATTAAAAGGTGAATGATACAGATTGTGCACACGAGTTGGTTCTTATTTCTTATTAGGATTTTTTCCGGCCGCCGGAATTGTCGCCGGGAAGGCGGCTGCCGGAGCAGGTCGCCGGAAACCTAGCTCTCCCATCTGCCTCTTTCTTTCTTCTCTCATGGGTTGTGTTTGAGTGTGTGTGTTTTTGTTTTGAGATTATGTAGTTAGGGTTAGGGTTTTTTTTTAGTTGTGGGAATTTTTTCTTGGGTTGGGTTTTTCTCTAGAGTAGTTTTAAAAGTGGGCTAACTATTGGGCTGTATTCTTTAAAAAATTAAAGTCATTGGGTTAGCACTTTTTAAAAATAATATTTTTCCCGGGAGAGAATTATTTTACATTTTTGGGAAAAATATTTTTGGGGCGTTTAATTGTTCAAAATTTTTACAATCATGTCATCTTCAGAAGACTTTAAATCAGATAATCTCACAATGGCACAAAGCCGGTTTGATTCTTTTGCAGGTACAAAGAAAGAAAAATTGTCAGATTTAATTGATCGATTTTTAAAAGTAGCAAATAATCTAAAGAAGCATGTGCCTGATCTCAGTAATCATGAACAAATTCAAAAGCTTCTCGAGTCTCTTCCATACGAATGGAATCATCAAGTTAAAATGCTGAAGCAAGAAAGAGGTTATGTCGACACAAAACTTATGGATATGATCAACAGACTAAAATCTCTCGAGCTAGATATCCAAAGAAACGAATTTCAACAAGCCGTGTTCCCACATCAACTAACGCGCTTAATACTGATCTTGTCTCTTCTGTAACAAGCATACTTGATTACAAAACAGAGATAATTGAAAAGTTGAAGTTATTGAGAACTGATTCGGATTTAAATTTTGAATCCAAAGAAACTGTTGAAGAGAACTATGAAGCTCTGAGAGTCGACAATGATACTAAACCGGAGTCTGTGAGAACCGATGATGATAAGATTGGAAAAGCTGATAGAAGAATGAGAGAATTTGAGGTTGAAGAGATGCTGAAGGTCAAAGATGATGAACAACAAGATCACAAGGGTTTGCAACTGTAAAAAGAGCTTAGCTGCAGAACGAACTATCATGGGTCTTCCTTATGAGACTGTTCAGGATATGTGTTCTTCGTCATGCAAAATCCGGTTATTTGGGATTTATAAGGCAAACAGATTGTTATTGGAAAATGAAAAAAATTAAAAACAATCAATCAGGAATTAAAGAAAATAAAATTGCTTTTTCAAGAAAACTTAATGAAGTATTGCCTGAAAATGATCTTTTAAGAAGAACCATTTTGGAGCGTAACGTTGAAATTAATATTTTGAAAGAAAGGGCTGTTTTAGCTCAATTTGAAACAACTCAGCTTCAAACAAAGCTTGATAAATGGACCCTTTCACACATGAAAAAGGATGAGCTTATTGCTAAACAACAAGGGGCGCGGGTGAAACATGGGATTGGATATAAATCTGATAGTGAAACTGTATTTAATTCAGTTCCACCCCCTTCTACTTTATGTTATTCACCAATTCCCAAACTTCATCCTAAAAATGATTTGTTTGAACAATCTAATAGTAATTTGCATGCAGGTTTGAGCGGTGTGAATTTTAAAGAGGTGCGAGATGATTATGATTCTACAACTGGTATGGGATACAATAAATCGAATGCTGACAGTCAAGCTAACGATTGTTCAGTCCCGGTTGTTTGTAAATCTATATCTACTATTTCTTCTAACTTCTTTGATAAGTTTAAAGCAGGTGAAATTCCTACTTTTGAGCCTGTCAGGGTTGTGAAAGAAGAGATAAATCCGAAATCACCTAATCATCAAGTTCCGACAACAATACATTCTATTCCTGTCAATCAAGATCCATTGGAAGCAGATTTGTGTATACGAGACTGGACAAGCTCAGATGGTAAATCAATCACAGAGGTGTGTGTTGGTTCCTCACAGATCAAGATGTCTCCTAATATTGTCAAGTCACAAAAGCTTCCAAAAGCTGAATCAAGACCAATACGGATCTCTTCTCCAACTGCAAAGCAATCTAGTCAATCAGTGAAGATCTCATTCCCTGTTCAGCATAACAAATGCCAAAACAAGCAAGAATCTGCTACAAGCTCAAAGCAATCCTCATCCCCACCTGCATCACACGGTTCAGTGAAGCATCAAAAGGCATTCAAGGCTTGTTTTGAGTGTGGAAAAGAAGGTCATGTGGTTAAAAAATGTCCTCAAAGGCTTGCTATGGATGGTAAAGGCAAAACGAATTGCTTCTCCAGCTGTAAGTCTATAAAGAATGTTCCAGATGGTAAAGGCAACACGGGTTGCTTCTCTGGATTAAGAGGTAAAAAGCACACATCTTTGAATGGTTGGATGAAAACCCTCCATCCAACCTTTTCATGTGAAGCCGATTTCACATGATTCAAAGATGAAAATGACCAAAGGTTTAAACCAAATTCTTTTCCTTCCGTCTTAAACAGAAAATAATTTCCAAATTTAATTCATTCAAATCCAAGCTAATTGAACCGAAACAAATTTGGCAAATTAAAAAGGATACAACAATCCCCGATTGTTTAAACGGTTGTGTGCAGAACCTTGTTACTTATCTTGATGAAAAAGGAACTTCCAGGACTACGATGGCCTGGGTTTCCCTTTCTAACTAATTTGTTAATGAGTGAAGGAACAATTCAGGATATTTGAGGCAGAACAAACATGTTAAGGTCATGGTATTTTATCACAATCTGGATATTTATATGCACAATCACCGTTCTCACTTCACAATCATGCATATTCTTGAGAATTCATTTCTTATCTTCATATCAGTGTAGTTTGGAAGACCTTCTTTGATAAATTTTTATTTTTGTACGTTTAAAAAAAATTAAAAAAATAAAAAATTCAAAAAAAACAAAATAAAAAATAAATCTAAATATACCAATCAAAAAAGTTACAAAATTAAAAATTTAGGGGAGCGTATATGTCCCTCCAAATGAAAAGAGAACTGGGACTTGATTTGAGATGATTGAGAACTGATTGTAGCTCTTCTTGCAATGCTTGTTTTTGCATGCCGACTTTCGTTTTTAAATGAGAAATGATAGTAACTGATGCTGTTATGATCTGATTGACATCTTATTTTTAATTGTAATATAAAGAAAAACAATCAGATTCTTTAATGATATGCTTGGTAGACTCAGCCTGAAAAATAAAGTAGACAGTAGTATGATGATTTAAATTAAAATATATGCTTAAGAATGTCTGGATTTACACAATCATTTTGGCCTGCACAAAAACTGAGTCCTGACAAAAATTGGATTGAGAATTGATCTTTCTCCCATCATGATACAAATCATATAAGCCATATCTTTGAGCCGTGATTGGTGTATTTATGTGTCTTGTGTTTGTGCTAATCTCCTCTGCTGTATAGAAGTACTGACCTGGAGTGATGATCTCCTCTACTGTACGATAGTACTGACCTGGAGCTCTCATCGGCACATGATTAAATGGTCATCTCCTTTGTTATACGTGAGTATAGACCTGGAGCTCTCACCATTTTGGTCTAAGTAGTGTCAAATCATCTAAACGGTGAATTCAACACAGAATGCAATAATTCTGTCGATAATCACTTGCACACTAATGCACAAGCCTTACTCTGTAAAGATCATTACAAAATTCAAGAAATCCTGAGGTTGGGTGAGGGTTTTTGCCAAATGATTGTGGGGTCCTAGCATTCTAAAGCATTTAATCGAACCTTAACGAATCATTTACTGCTTGTTGAAAAAGATAGGGCATGAGTTTAAGTGGACAAACATATCAGCAATCATTATTGATCTGTTTGAGAATTTCAAAATCATTTAAAGACTGTGATTAGATTCAGTTATCAGTGTGATCTCATTGCTTGTCGATGATTAAATTCATCTTTGTGCTAAAGTATATCTTGAGGATTTGATCTCATGATCGATTCAGTTCTCGTTATAAAAAAAAATATAGATTTAAAAAATGTTATAATAAATGTATATATTAAAAATAGAAAAATATAATAAAATTTCATTTCAAAATTTTTTTTAGGTCTTCCATATTATGCTGTTACAATTTTATCATTTTTCAAGCATTTTACAGAAATTGCGTACAAACGAACACGGATTCGCTTGTTTTTCACACACAGATAAACACGGGCATATTTTGTTAAAATGAAATGATCTAATTAGAAATGTTGAGATTGTGTTTGAGAATGTGTTTCAGATTTTTGCTGTAAGTGATGGCGATCATCAGTTGAGCAGTGTACCTGATCAGAGAACCTGTTCCTCAAGTTTGCAGAAGATACCGAGCTAGGAATCCTCCTCCTACATCTTCTGAAGCACTCGAGATTAGAGATTTGGGAAAGTTGTTCCAATATCCTCACAAAGGATGCACTCAAAAAGGGGGAGCATATAAATAGAGGGGAGCTTATGAGATGAATAACTTTTCTCATCAAATTCAAAAAGCTTTAATTTGAAGATCTTTCTACTGTTGATTTCTCGGGGGCTGAATTCGTATGAAGACGTTGATAATGATAGACTAAGGGGGAGTATTGTTGGAGCTGGAAAAGATAGTCTATATTATCAACACTATGAAAGTCAACAAAAGTCAACGTCACGGTCAAAGTCAACAAAAGTCAAACCCGACACGTTCAAGACGAAGAACCGAGTCGAGACGTTGAACATTTAGATGACTAGGAGTTTTATTGTAATAAATATATTTTGTGTGAACAAAATATATTTTATCTTGTTTTTAGTCATTTTTATGCTTAATATGTAATTTTGTATTAATTAGCCTAAGTCTAGGGGGTTAAGTGTAATTAGTGAAATTAGTCTAGACTATAAATAGGTTAATTGTCATTAGTGTTGGTTAATGGTTGAATGACCAATTGATTGGGTTTCCACTTTGTAAAAGTCATATGCAATCAATATAGATCAAAGGGGGTTTTATTGTGATTATCATTGTTTGATCCATAATTCTTCATGATTTGATTCAAGTTTGATGTTCCTGGAGTTACAGAAAGAAAGATCTGAAGTTAACTTTCGAAGTACAAAAGTCCTCAAGCCTCGGAAGTATAGAAGCCTCTTCTGAAGTATAAGTGGCTTCGGAAGAACTTGTTCTTCCGAAGCCAACTCACCTTCGGAAGACACTGCTATTATCCAGTGGATATAAGTATGGTCTCTCTGACACTCCACTGCAAATCTCTGAGATACTGCATGGTGTTTTCTCAAAAGCTATGTAGTTGAACATACTTTAATCCACTGTTTATCTTTTTATGTTAGTACAGTTGCCACCTTAGTTGGTGATAAAAGGTAAGTCATGGACATGTCATGACTACCATATCTTAGATAATACTTTATCTAAGATACCTTAACTTTAGCATTGTAGTAAATGCTTTAGTTTTAGGTTTCCAGCTGGTATCAAAGTATATCCGGCTGTAGGATCTAGTATATATAGTTTCTCATTGTAACTGATGTATCATGCTTGTAAGAGTCTTGTAATATCTTGAGTTGAGAATTAATATATACAAGTGCCTTGAAACTTATTTCTGTGTGTTCCTTTGCTACTTATTATATTATTATCAACTCCTGTAAAAGACATTACTTCATCTGATTTGAGTGTTTCCATAAGTGAGTTTGAGAGAAATCCTAGTGTTTAAGTGACAAACCCGATCCTGCAAAGGGGATAGAAGACATATGTTTAATGTGATATTTAATATCATGTCATTTAGGAAAATAAGCACTGGTCACACAATAATGCTTGATATGCTTTAGGACCAATACAAGAGGGGAGGACATATATGAGTCATTTGATGCTTAGTTGATTTTTGTTCAACTACATCCCCAAAGGGATTCAACTTTTGACTTATGTTCAAGCTGGTTGTAGGATTACTTTGTGTGATTTTTTGAACTCTGTTGTGTAATAATAATAGTTACCCATAGTCACCCAGTTGAAATACATATACAAAAGCTACCGACTTCAAAACTAGTATTATTTATAAGGATGTTTATAACTTCCTCTGTTGTTTAATAGTAACTACCCATAATGAGCCATTTGAATTACAAATACAAAACCTGCCCACTTCCACACATATATTCTTCCACTCTTATTTATAAGGATGTTTATAACTTGCTGTGTAGAAACAGACCAACCCATTACCCATCATTTTATAGTTTGCAAGTTTACTTAATGAATGTCATAGTTCATTAAAATAACCGGTTTCAAATTGCCCATCTTGAGAGATATATGAATATATTAGTTTACACTTTGTGAGTTTTTACCAACATCTTAGTAAACTATAAGCAAGATGGATGTAACAACCAAACACTTGAAACTTACAACTTATGGAGTTTTACAAATAAAATTCTTATGTTATAATCTTATGGGCATTTTTTATAAACTCTGCTGTGTAATACTAACTACCCACAATGACCCATTTGAATAACAATTACAAAAGCTACCCACTTCAAAATGATTCGAAACTAAGTTTGTTCTAGATTAACTAAGGTTAACTAAGACTTACTATGATTGTTCAAGTTTGAGTATGTTGTTTGGCATACACACAAAAGCCATGTTAACTTTGATTTTTCAACATTTACTAAGATTGCTCCATATTAACTAAGATTAACTATGATTGTTCCACACTCTACTTTCTATTTTACGACACTGCTGGCAACGGTATCTAAAGTCAGAGGTGCCAAATTATCTTTTCAAGTAGTTCAACATTTCAAGTGGAATAACATTCGACATTATGTTTTTAAGCAGTGTAAAAGTACAAGTTAGAAACATTTAATTTGTATTGGAATAACTACTAAGTAGTTGTCAAATAATACTTTTAATTTAGAATTCTTCAAGTGACATAGAAATACAATTGTCATTGAAACTTGAATAACTGGTTTTCTTTAATCTATATTTCTAACAAATTGATTTGTTCTATCTAAAACGTTTTAGTTATTAAAATTCTGAATTTTCGATATTCTTTGTTATTACTTGATTATTTCTTGTTCATTATATTATTGTGATTATTTCTAATCTGAATTATGAGTAGAGCTTGCTGAAGAATGGTGCATGCAATCTTGCAGAAACTGGATCTTGTTATATTTGTGATGGATGGCAGTATTGGTCAAGCTGCATTTACCAAGCTCAAGCATTTAAACAGATACTTACTATTAGAGATTTTATTGTAACTAAAATGGATGGTTATGCAAATGGAGGTGGAGCCCTTAGTGCGTGTGTCAATGATTTATTTTTATTGTTTCTTTTGTGTTAAACTTGCTTTCTTGTTAATTTATTTTTTATTAAACTTAATTATATTAGATCCTTTATATCTGAATCTTAATGGTTTAACTACTCATTTAACTGTCTTGATATTGGCGAGTCCATATAACCCCACATGAAAATGACCATGCTAACCCTTAGCCAGACATGTGGCTACAAGGGTAGCCTGAACATGTCATCGAAAATCTTAACTGGTTGAATGGTTTAGTAGTTGTTTCTTTTTCTAAGAAACAAAAAACTTTTAATGAAAAAAGGTTGGTTGGTTGAATTTCTGATTTTTGAACTTTAAACTAAATTTAATCTTTATATTCTAAATCTAAACAGGTTTTAGTTTTAAACATGTTTAGGTACAATAGGTAAACATGTTAAGGTATAATTTTAAGTAATTTGAAAGATGTTTGTTTTCTTTTACAAGTGATTTTATAGCCTTTATGTTTCTCTTTTTTAGGAATGAAGCAACGTCTTCTTATGATGAATATGTTTTAGTTTTTCCCTACCGCTTTTTGTACTTTGATAGTTTGTATATAGTGTGAATCAACACTAAATACTATAATGTTCTATAAACATATGGTACAAGTGATATATGTGGTACAATTGATATATAGAACAGTTTCTATTTTATCCTTATTTATCTATCTATACTATATATGTAAGGATGAAAGGAGGACAAAAAGATCATTTTACTTATGTTTTAAGACACCTTATACAACTATTAAACATGGAGTACAAGTAATATCTGCAATAGTTGCTATTTTACCCTCATTTAATGAACTTCTTATAATAAAAAAAATTAATTCATATTATTAAAATTTTATTTAATATTATGAGATTATTTAATTCACTATATTAAATATTATCTCATTTAAAATAATTTACATTAATATGTAAATCCATATTTATTATTATATTTTTATAACTAAATACTATTTAAATTAAGTATTATCTTATTATAATACCTAAGTATATAACTACTAACTATTTTCATACTTATAACTATAATAATAATAATAATAATAATAATAATAATAATAATAATAATAATAATAATAATAATAATAATAATAATAATAATAATAATAATAATAATAATAATAATAATAATAATAATAATAATAATAATAATAATAATAATAATAATAATAGTTTAGAGTGATTTTGAGTATTTGATAATTTTTTAGTAGTTAATTACATATTATTTAATATGTTTCAAAAATTTAATTATAATAATTATATTTGGTATTAAATAATTTTAGTATTTATAACTTAATTAATTAGTTAGTAACATATTATTTAATATGTTTCAAAAAATAATTAGTTGTACATGGTAATTCGTATCAGTGAACTCGTCAAACCAAGATAACTCTAAATACTATCATAGCGACGTTTTGATCATATACCTTCAAAGTCGAATTGCAGCGAAGAGCGGGTCAAATCCTCTATACCATATAAAGCAAAACATTAGGACACAAATGTAATTTTATAAAAATCTAAGACACCTAATACAACTTCTTAAGCATTAGGTACAATTGCTTAATGCAATTATTCCTATTTTGCCTCGTAAATTAATTCATTTTATTAATATATTATTTATTAATGTGAGATTATTTAATTAACTATATTAAATATTATATTATTTATAATATTTTAAATTAACATTTAAATTTACTAATAAGTATTAAATACTTGACTACATGGTTATTAAATATATTTATAATAGTGATGATATGTGACAACCCTAAAATTAAGATTTGATAAGTTAATATCTTAATTGAACTTTTATACATATTGCTCTATGTTTTACTAACCCTATACGAATTTTTATATGTTTAACGTATATAGATGTATGTTGTACGTATACATGCTTGCATGCATGCATAAATTTTACGTATGCATGTATTTAAATGTATAAGTTCTTGATACCAAACATTTTTGGTCAACCACCTCAACATTTTAGCACCAATCATACATCAAAAGGAATAAGAAACAACCTAACCAAACACCCCAATACAAAGGTAACATCAAGAGGACTTGGCATCAAAACAAAACTAAGTAAACCTTAAACACTAAAACACCTAAACACCAACTCAAGCCTCAATCTCGGAGCATTAAAGGATTAAACCACCGGTTAGAACCTAAGCTTGGTGATTAACACCCAAACCGGTCAAGGACACCTCACCACCCCCATAAAATCGCCACCTTGCACCCAATGATCAAGAAGTTGACTTGACCTATACTAGCTTACTCACCAAAGCTAGCATATAGCCATCATGATTATGCCATTAATGGCAACCGCCCCATAACCCATAAACACCACCTCTCGGCCACCCCATAACAACCACATACCATCACCACCTTCACTCTCAGTTACCACTACATACCATCACCACCTTCACTCTCGGTTACCACTACATACCATCACCACCTTCACTCTCGGTTACCACTACATACCATCACCACTTCCCCACCTCTCGGCTAACACCATAACTGAACACCACCAACATCACCACTCTTGGTCACTACCATAACACCATCCAAGCTTAAGTCAACCACCATCTTCCAAAGAGTTGTTGCAAGAGGATCGAGATCGAGAAGATCAAATCAAGTTGGATCATCAAGGAAAGAAGCTACCATCAGCTACCCTCACTCTCTCTCATTATCAAAATCAAGGTTTCAACTCTTAAACTACTTAAGATTATAAGATATATGTGTTTAAACAACACATATAATCAACCCTTGTGATTAAAACATGAACAGTTCTTCATCAAACACTATGAATATTTCATCTTATTCAAAAATCAATAAGAAAGATTTGAGAATCTGAAAAATATGATAAATAATGAAATTAAACAAAAAGATTATAAATAAGGATTGAAATTATGCATAAACTTGATAAATTTGATATATTACTCAAATGACTGTGATTGTGGGAATAAAAATTATAGATATATTAGAAATATTAAGGATTGAAGTTCTGCAAATTTTTGTACAATTATAATCAGTAAAATAATTTATATAAATTATTTAAGTGTTTGGAAAAGAATTTTATGCTGGAAGAACCAAACCTGGCAAGTAGTTCGAAAAATTATATATTGATTCTTATGATTTATAAGACTTGGAGTAAAAGTTTTGTGGCCTAATTCGAAGTTATGCATAAGTTATGAATTTTAGAATTTTTTGCTATTTGAAAATCGGGAACAATACTTAAACTATAAAATAAATTATGAAAATTTTACACAAAGTGTAATAATTAGAATAGAGCAGTTTGTATAAAAATGGTAATTTTAGGACATATTCTGCTATTTTTACCGATTATTGTTGAAATGATAAAAATCATGAAAATTGGTTCTACTATGATTTAGAACTTAAAAAAACTTTTGAGGAAATATTAATTTTGTGATTTTTATCCTGACAAAATTTAATATATTTTAGAGGGCCGTAGGTATTTCTGCTAAATTATGCAAATTATATAAAAATTCTAGAAAATAAACTATAAATAATTGATATATGGAATTTTGATATGTTATATCTGATTTTCGGACACACCTACTGTAAAATTTTCTTGATATATATTTGATTATAATTTCTGAAATAAATTTTATAATCTGAGGTGCTGAAAATTTTAAAGAAATGATTATATTATGTCAAATTTTGACTGTTAATGATGTGATGTAATCCTAACTTTATATTATCTATGATTATGTAATAAAATATGTTATGCTATGTTTTGTTATGCTAATCTATTTATTCTTTTAATGAATGAGTTCTGAACAAGCAAGTCATATTCCAAAGCATTTCACGTTTCCGCCGGGATGTGACAGGTTGGTATCAGAGCCATTGGTTATAGAGAATTAGGTATTATAAGATACCTATACTATAACCATATCTCATATTATGATAAACAGTATGTCTGAAAAATCTATATGTACATGGTATGAGTATATGTGAATTCTATGATTACATGTATATCCCAAATAATACATTAAAAGTTTATGACATATAGAATATTTATGAAAATATGTGACTAACTATTTTGCCTAAAAATTTATAAAAAGACTTTTTGCAGCTATGAGCTCAGATAATTATCCCAGTGAGACTGACCCTTCTGAGTACTCAGATCATAGCAATTTTAAGGAAATAACACCCTCACCAGAACCCTAGCAAGATATGGAAACCCCTCAAATTGAAATCAATTCTATGTCCGACGTGCATCAATAACAGTAAGGAATATACATTTAAAACCCCTAGGAAAAATATACGATGCGGAGACAGATTTCAGGCTAAGCAAGATGAAGATACGGGAATACAAAATTCTGATTCTCCCAAGCATGAGGAAAAAGAAACTAAAAGACAAAAGCTGGATGAGGATCAAATGATGACAGCTCAGCAGACTCTTAAAAAGCTTAAGAAAATACAACAGGGAATCCGGAGAATTCAGAAAGATGTTAAAGAATTAAAGGCACCCAAGAAAAATATCTTTACAAGGATGTGGAAATGGGTTTATGAAAATTAGAATTACCTTCTAAACTCTAACATGCAAAATATTTAGAAAATAAGAACTTAAATGAATTATATCTTTTGTGTTTGAAATTATTGACTATTATGTGTTAGTTATAATATTACTAAGATTTTAGATTTCTTTTTAACATCGACTACAATTAACTATAGAAAATCATGCCGCCAAAAAGGAACACTCAGCCTGTAAGAAGGATGGCGCGAGTTGGACGACCCAGAACCAGGCTCGAAAAAGAAACTCATGTGAACACAACTACCAATGAGGATGACAGGATCTCACGACTAGTGACTCAGCAAATAGAGGCTGCTATACCAACATTGATAACCTAACTTCAACAAAACCTAAACCTTGGGACTGCGACACAAGAAATCGAAATACCAGTAGACGACACTATAAGGGGACAACAGGAAAAAGGAGATGTAACTGAAAAAGGATGCTCCTCTAAGGCTTTTATGTCATGCAGGCCCCGAGAATTTGATGGTAGAGGTGGAGCTGTACAAGCCCTATGCTGGTTGGACGAGATGGAATCAACCTTGGAAATTAGTAATTGTGCCAACAACAACAAAACCTTGTTTGCTTCGCATTCACTAAAGGGAGAGGCACAATCCTGGTGGAAAATGGAAATGCACACAAAAGATAGGCATATTATGAATGGATTAAGTTGGGAAGAATTCAGAAGTTTAGTAATTAAAAAATATTATCCCTATAATGAAACAGAAAAATTAGAAACTGAATTCTTGACCCTAGAAATGAAAGGAGTAGCACATCGAGAGTACACCGACAGATACAATGTACTCTCAATACTAGTACCACACTTGCTAACCCCGGAAGCAAAAAGAATAGGAAGGTATATTTGGGGTTTAGTACCACAAATAAGAGGACTAGTAAAATCCGCCATGGCTAGAACTTTCCAAGATGCCGTGAGCTTATCACGAAGCTTGACTGATGAAATGATAAGAAACGGATCTCTAAGTAACCCAAGGTCAGGAGAGAAAAGGAAATGGAATGACAATAACTCAGGGGGAAAGTTTGGAGGGAATTCCCAGAAAAGGATAGCCTGACAACCCACCAGAAACTTCTTAGGAATGACGCGGTAGAAGAAACCACAAACCAAGAACCAGCCATGGTGAAGTATTGTCAGAGATATCATCAGGGTAACTGCGTGATGGTAATCAGTTATAACTGCAAGCGGAAGGGACATATATCCCGAGACTATAAGAGCCCCACCAATCCAAAACCAGTCTGTTATCAATGTGGAAACAAAAACCACTTTCGAAATGAATGCCCGCAATTGAAGGGTAAGGCTCCGGTCAACCAAAACAACCCTCGAGGAAGAGCTTTTGTGATGCAAGCTGAAGAAGCTCGACACGAACCGGAGGTTGTAACGGGTACTTTTCTTATTAACAATTACTACGCATCAGTGCTATTTGATACTACAGCAACCCGTAGTTTCGTTTCAAATACGTTTAGACCATTACTTAATCTAACTTCAGAAAAGCTAAATCAAAAATTTATAATAGAATTAGCTGATGGTAAGATAATTGAAGCCTGTGAAATCATCCCTAATTGCTCTATAAATCTAGATGAATATTGTTTCAATATAGATCTGATTCCTATTGAACTAGGAGAATTTGATATTGTTGTGAGAATGGATTGGGTAAGTAGAAATCAGGCTGAAATAGTATGTGGTAAAAGAATGATAAGAATTCCTCTGATTAATGAAAATAGAATACTCTGTTTATATGGTGAGAAACCTAGTGGTGCCATAAAGATAATTTCTTGTAAGAAAGCACAAAAATGTCTAAGAAAGAAATGTCTAGCTTTTCTGGCCCATATACTTGACACAAAACTAGATAAGGTAAATCTAGAAAGTGTTCCTATCGTTAATGAATATCCTGATGTATTTCCTGATGAATTATCTGGTCTGCCACCCCCTCGTCAAGTAGAATTCAAAATTTAGTTAATACCAGGAACTGCCCCCATTGCTAAGGCACCCTACCATTAGCACCCACAAAATGAAGGAATTGATGAACCAACTTCAAGAACTACTGGATAAGGGGTTTATACGTCCTAGTGTGTCACCCTGGGGAGCACCCGTTCTATTTGTTAAGAAGAAAGATGGAACGTTTAGAATGTGCATAGACTATAGGGAACTCAACAAGGTAACTATAAAGAATAGGTATCCCCTACCCAGGATAGACGACCTATTTGACCGATTGCAAGGATCTAGTTACTTTTCCAAAATAGATTTAAGATCAGGGTATCACCAGTTAAGAGTTCAAGATGAGGACATACCAAAAACCGCATTCAGGACTAGGTATGGACATTATGAATTTCTCGTAATGTCGTTTGGATTAACCAATGCTCTAGCCGTATTTATGGATTTAATGTATAGGGTATGTAAGCCTTATTTAGATAAGTTTGTCATAGTTTTTATAGATGACATTTTAATCTATTCCAAAAATAAGGAAGATCATGAAAAACACTTAAGGTTAACTTTGGAATTACTAAGGAAAGAAAAATTATACCCAAAATTCTCAAAATGTGAATTCTGGAAAAGAGAAGTGCAATTCCTCGGGCATATAGTTAACCAAGAAGGTATACAAGTAGATCCAGCCGTGGCTGTCAAGAAATGGGAAGATCCAAAAACACCAACAAAGGTACGCCAATTCTTAGGATTGGCAGGATATTATAGAAGATTAATAGAAAATTTCTCAAGAATAGCCCAACCTCTGACTGAATTAACTCAAAAGGATAAGCCCTACATTTGGGAAGAAAAGCAAAAGGCTGCATTCGAACTCTTGAAAAGTAAATTATGTAGTGCTCCTATCTTGTCATTACCAAAAGAGACTGATGATTTTATAATATATTGTGACGCGTCTCGTCAAGGATTTGGATGTGTATTAATGCAATGGAGTAAAGTAATTGCCTATGCCTCCAGACAACTTAGGGGAAGTTAAAAGAATTATACTACTCATGATTTGGAATTAGGAGCAGTAGTATTTGCACTTAAGATCTGGAGACATTATCTGTATGGAACAATATGTACAATATATACAGATTATAAGAGTTTACAACACATATTTGACCAGAAAATGCTAAATATGAGACAAAGGAGATGGATAGATGATGCATTCATGACATATATGTGTTTTAAGTAGCTAAATACATGCTTTTGCTATATAATTACCATAGAATGCGATTACGATGGACGATTGTGAATTGCAGGTGCAGAATACGAAAGAAAGGAGAAAAAGAAGAGTTGTCAAAAGAGGACGTAAGTTACGTGCTTTTGGACGTAGCTTACGTCGGTATCAAAAGGAAGGCTGCTGAGGACGTAGGACAGAAGGCTAGGACGTATGATCCAGGAAAGGACGTAAGCTACGTCCTATTGGACGTAACTTACGTCGTGTTAAAAAGGTTGACTAATTTTCCCGGGTTTTGACCATATTTAAAGGGGATTAATAATTCTTAAAACCCTAATTCGCATTGGGAGCAAAAAGGGACGAACTTGGACGATTCTTGAGGTTGATTCTACTTCTCCAACTCATTCCAATCCATCAAATCATGTTCCAATCCGATCTTGTTACCGAATTCATGAAGATGCAAGGCTAAACGTTTCGTGATCTACCCGGGTGATAGGTTTCGTGTTTTTAGGTTTTCGTTTATGTTCAAATTGTGTCGGGATTAAACTTTAGAACCCGTTAAGTTCTTTATTGAGTTTAACTTGTGTCTTGATTGTTTAAATAATTGTTTTAGTTAATCTTGATTTGAATTTCATATAATTATGCGCAAGTTGTATGATTGCAAGGTTTTGGTTATTCATTCAATTGACATGGTGTACTAAGACCCATTAAGTCTTGGTTATCTCTGTCACTTAATCATTACACATATAGAATCCCCGTTAAGGATTTTCCACAAAGTTGAACTAGGCGATTACCAAGAACCGAACCTGAATCCCGGGGTGGATTACCTTTTTCATAATAATCTTCTAATCAATTTTCAGTAATTGCAATTTGTTTTCTTAATTAAGTTCTTAATCATTCCAAGATCTAATTTTTACAGCCACGAGGCAATAGTTTAAGTAAGTTGATAATTTAACTAATCGTTTCTTTTAAATCAATTCACAATACACCGGCCACTAATTCCACGAGGTTCAACAACCCTACTTACCCTAACTAGTTTAGGTGAATAGAAACACACATTTTAACATCTTATTTGATTGGTACTTCGACATCGATCAAATTTTGGCGCCGTTGCCGGGGAATCGGTGCGCTTGGTGTTTTTCTATTTGATTTGTTTTAGTTTTTTTATTCGTTTTGCTTTAATTCTTTATTTCCTTGTTACGCTTGGTGTTTTTCAGTGTGTAGGTGATAGATTGCATGCATACTCGTTATTCGGGTAGGAAATCATATTAGTGTTCGATCAGAGATAGAGAAATCAGCGAGGTACAATCGTGTTCTACATCGATCAGGGTTACCGGTTACATCATATTCACAAGCTATTGATCAAGCAACTGACAGTTCATCTGATTCAACTCAAATGGAAAACCCAAATAATCAACCACCTCAAAATCCAAACCCTCCTCGTAATAACCAAAACCCAAATCCACCCCCACCACCAAATAACAATTGCAACAATAACTTGAATCAACCACCACCCAACAACAATATGAATCAACATAACCTCAATCAAGGTAATGACTTTGATCATGTGAGTATGCATAGTGTCCATACGGGTGATGAAGATTATGAAGATAAGTGGAATAACAATGAAGAACCTCATAATGATGCAAATTATGATGCTTGGGATGGAAACTTTGCTGGTGGTGATGGACAGAATGGAAATAACAATTGGGGGAATGATCAACATGGGTGGAATGCACCACCTATCAATCAACAATGGGGTAGGGTTAACAATAATGTCAATCCACCAAGAAGACCTCAAAGAGCTCAAGTACGAGGTGTGGATAGCCATTTCAAACCTGCTATTTCTGAAAATCCAAATCCTATTGCACCTCCAAATCGTAGAGGAAGAGCTTTTGATGTACGCCCTCATTATCTCACAATTCTTCCTGCATTTAGAGGCACTGCAACCGAAGAACCATATGTGCATCTTGCTGAATTTGATGCCATATGCAGCACTATTGGTGGAAATCACTTTACACAAGATGAAGTAATGCTACGATTGTTTCAATTCACCTTGTAAGATAGAGCGAAGCAATGGTTCCTCACTTTACCCGATAATAGTATTCACACATGGCAAGAAATGCAACAAACATTTTTAGATGAATACTATTCTATGGGTAAAACTAGTGATGCGATTTCAAAAACAAATAGGAGAACAGTTTCATGAAGCATTTACAAGGTTTAAGGAACTGATCCGTATGTGCCCACTTCATGGAATTGCACGTTGGGAGTTGATTAAGGCTTTTTCAGATGGATTGACCAATGAAGAGAGGAAATATTTATATTCTACAAGTAATGGCACATTCCTTTCTAATCATGAGGATGCAGATTGGGAATTTCTAGAGAGGATGTGTAGGAATTCCAAAGCACAAGCTTCTGCTAGTAGGCGTTCCAAATCAAATTCAACAAGATCAACCATAATTGATCATGAAACCAAAGAGAGAATTGCGTCTTTGGAGAAACAATTAGCAAAGCTAGGAAGAACAGGAGTGAAGGAGGTTGCAAATGTGGGCTATGATGTATGTGAAGACTGTGATGAAATAGGTCATAATGGTGAGTCTTGTCCTTTGGTAATAGGAAGGAGTGAGGAGGTCAATCAAATTTATGGAGACAAGAAGCAATTCGATATGAGTTCCAATACTTATCATCCTGGATTGAGGAATCATCCTAATTTCAAATATGGTAATGCTTCAAATCAGATGAACCCTAACTTTCAAGGCAATAATCAAGGCAGTCAAACTTATCAAATCGAACACAAGGGAATTACAATCCAAGTGGTTATCAAAGAACTTCATATCCTCAAGGAAACAATCAAGGGAATTACAGTCATGGAGGTCAACAAGGGAGTTCATCACGAAGTTATCAAGGAAATCCTCCATCAGGAAAGTTAGTAGTGAAGACTCTACAAATGCAAAGTTAGATGCTTTAATGAACATGATGAAAGAGAATATGCAAGAGAATAAGAGAGAGAATGAAATTAGAGATAAAGCTTATGAAGCTTTAAACAAACAAGTGGGACAATTAGCTGAAGACGTGGCTCAAATTAAGCGAAACCCCAGAAAGTTACCAAGTGATACCACCATCAATCTCAACTCAAGGAGCTACCACTAAAAAACTGTCAGGAAGGCAAATACAACCAGGGAAGTACTAGTCGTAGTATTGTGGAGGTAAAATTTATGATAAATAAAGTGTCCCTCCACCATCCATTCGTGGAGTGGCGTGCGGTATAGTGGAGTGAGGTTGATAGTGTAGGTGAAAATGAAAAACAGGAACCTGTTTTACCAAAATCACCAAAAAAGGTAACTTTCCAAGAGATAAGTAAACCAATCTTAAAAGAGAACGAACAAAAAGGTAAGAATAAGGTAATGGAGGATAATACCATTCCTTATCCTTCAGCATAATTGAACCAAAGAAAATGATAAACAAAAGAGGCCCACAACAAGAAGAAATGTGGGAGGTTTTTAAACAAGTAAAAGTTAATTTACCTCTTTTGGATGCAATAAAACAAGTTCCTGCTTATGCCAAATATTTGAAAGATATGTGCACTCAAAAACGAACCCACAAGTTTCCTAAGAAGCTTGATGTTCCGGCCAATGTGAGTGCTATCTTATCAGGTGATCTTCCACCTAAGCTTAGAGATCCAGGAGCGCCCATCATTTCTATTCAAGTTGGTGAATTTAAAGTTGCACGGGCGTTACTCGATCTTGGAGCTAGTGTTAGTATTCTACCGGGGAGTTTATATGATCAATATGATTTTGGTCCTCTACAGAAAGCCAATACCACAGTTGTATTGGCTGATCTCACGTTAAAACTTCCTCGTGGAATAGTAACAGATGTCATTGTTAAGGTGGATGACTTTTACTATCCAGTTGATTTTTTAGTTCTTGATTATGCCTCAATTGACAAAACTAAACAATCTAATGTCATACTTGGTAGACCATTTTTAGCAACCGCAAATGCACAAATCAATTGTCGAGACGGAACCGTAGACATGACTTTTGGTAATCGTAAATTAAGTGTTAATGTGTATGACAAAGTAACTAACTCCTCTGTTGATAATGAATGCTTTATGGCGGACATTATGGACGGGTGTAATCCTTATGACAATAAGGAAAACACCAAGGAGCCGTGTGTTTTTTTTGACAGGTTGGATGTTGAGCATGCATATGATTTGAGTGAAGAAGAAAAGAAACTTGAAGTACTAGTTGTGCATGAAGGAAGACCACTATGGACACATCAGGTGGAACCTTTACCAGATCACATTGATTCTCAATTGAAACCATCATTGGTGAGTCCACCAAAGGTGGAACTAAAAGAGCTCCCGAGTCACTTAAAGTACGTATTTTTGGGGGGAGAATCAAACAATTCCAGTCATCATTATAACAGATTTGGAAGAAGATCAAGAAGCGTTATTACTAAAGGTCTTGAAAGAGAATAAAGCCACTATTGGATGGACAATTGCGGATCTCAAGGGTATAAGTCCATCTATTGTAATGCACAAGATCATCACTGATGCAGAGGCAAAACCAGCGAGAGACACACAGAGAAGACTCAATCCCAACATGCGAGAAGTGGTGAAGAAAGAAGTTCTCAAATGGTTGGATGCTGGAATTGTATATCCAATCTTTGATAGCACATGGGTAAGTCCCACACAAACTGTGCCTAAGAAATCAGGCATTCAGATTGTGAGAGGCGAGGATGGTGAACATGTAGCCGCCCGACCTGTTACCTGGTGGCGAGTGTGTATTGATTACAGGAAGTTGAATGCTGCTACCTCTAAAGACCATTTTCCACTTCCTTTCATTGACCAAATTATTGAGAAATTATCAGGTCAGAAGTTTTATTGTTTTTAGATGGGTATTCAGGTTATAATCAGATTGCAATTCACCCTGATGATCAACAAAAGACGACCTTTACTTGTCCATATGGTACGTTCGCATTTAGGCGCATGCCATTTGGACTTTGTAATGCCCCAGCCACCTTTCAAAGGTGCATGATGAGTATCTTTTCAGATATGATTGGGGAGTCTTTGGAAATTTTTATGGATGATTTTTCAATTTTTGGTCCATCTTTTGAGAGTTGTTTAATTCAATTAACTAAAGTTTTAAAAAGATGTGTTGAAACAAATCTGGTTTTAAGTTGGGAGAAAAGCCACTTTATGGTGAAAGAAGGGATTGTGTTGGGTCATGTGGTGTCACAACGTGGGATTGAGGTTGATCATGCTAAAATTAAAGTTATTTCAACACTACCTCCACCCACAAATGTCAAGGGCATTAGATCATTCTTAGGACACGCTGGTTTTTACAGACGATTTATAAAAGGGTTTAGTATAATTACAAAACCACTTTGTAATTTGCTTTTGAAAGACATGTCATTTGTGTTTGATGAAGAGTGTCTTAAAGCATTTACCACGTTGAAATAGAAATTGGTTGAAGCCCTAATTTTGCAAGCACCAGACTGGTCACTTCCTTTTGAAATAATGTGTGATGCTAGTGACTTTGCAATTGGGGTTGTTTTGGGACAACGGGTAGATAAGAAACCGGTGGCAATTTATTATGCTAGTAAAACTTTGGATAGTGCTCAATTGAATTATACTACTACTGAAAAAGAATTACTTGCAGTTGTCTATGCTCTTGATAAGTTCAGGTCTTATATCTGGGGAAGTAAAGTCATTATTTACTCGGATCATAGTGCGGTGCGTTATTTAATGGAGAAGAAAGATGCAAAACCAAGGTTGATCAGATGGATTTTATTGCTGCAAGAGTTTGACCTAGAGATTCGGGACAAAAAGGGTAGTGAGAACGTGGTTGCTGATCACTTATCCAGGATTGTCAGCACTGACACAGATAACACTTCGGAAATTAATGAGACCATTTCCAGATGAATATTTATTCGCTATTTCCGAGTTGCCTTGGTTCGCTGACATTGTTAATTATTATGCTGCAGGTGCTATTCCAGAACATTGGCAAAAATAGAAACGACAAAAGTTTATGGCGCAGGTTAAGCAATATATTTGGGATGATCCAGATCTTTTCAAGGTGGGACCTGATCAGGTTATCAGGTGATGTATCCCGGATTCTGAAATCAAAGATGTGTTGGGTCTTGTGCACTCATCTGCATGTGGAGGTCACTTTAGTGGCCAGAAAACAGGCCACAAAGTGTTATCTGCTGGGTTATTTTGGCCAACGATCTTTCGGGATGCCTATGAGTTTGCTAAAAATTGTATAAATTGTCAAAAGATGGGTAGTATTTCAAAGAGAAATGAGATGCCCATGCAGCCAATTCTAGTGGCCGACATCTTTGATGTCTGGGGAATTGACTTCATGGGCCCATTTCCAAATTCATTGGGTAACTTATACATTTTAGTGGCAGTCGATTATGTGTCTAAATGGGTAGAAGCAATAGCCACTAAAATAAATGACCATCGTGTTGTCTGAAAGTTTGTTCAAAGTAACATATTCTTGAGATTTGGTGTGCCCGGTGTGATCATAAGTGATGGGGGATCACATTTTAAAATTTTCAATTTTCACAAGCTTCTTAAACAATATGGTGTAGACCACCGAATTGCGACACCGTATCATCCACAAACAAGTGGACAAGTTGAGGTATCAAATAGGCAAATTAAAGAAATTTTACAAAAAACAGTACGAACCGACCGTAAGGATTGGTGTGCGAAACTTGATAATGCATTGTGGGCGTATCGAACTGCATATAAAAATGCCTATTGGTACCACTCCGTACCGCTTGGTTTATGGAAAGGGATGTCATCTTCCCGTGGAGTTGGTTCATCGCGCATTATGGGCAGTGAAAGAAGTTAATGTTAATTATGATGTTGCAGGTAAACAACGAAAACTGAGCTTGGCCGAATTGGAAGAATTACGGGATGAAGCGTATGAGACAGCTCGTACTTACAAGGCACGAATGAAAAGAGTTCATGATGCCAAATTGAAGCGCATGCTATTTGAGGTAGGACAGAAAGTCTGGCTATTTAACTCACGGTTGAAATTCTTTCCAGGTAAGCTTAAAAGTAAATGGACTGGACCGTATGTAATTAAGCGCATTGGGAATTATGGTGAGATCGAGATTGAGGACTTCGATGATCATTTATGACAAGTCGTGAATGGCCATCGTCTAAAACCATATCTGGAAGATACAGATTTAAATCCAGTTTTAGAGGAATCGGTGAAGTTAGTATTAACTTCATCGATCTTTGAGCCAAATGCGTAAGGATTTCGAGAAGTCCGGCTGAAGACTTACAAAACTTAGCGCTTCCGGGAGGCAACCCGAAGTCTCGTATGTTATTTTAGTATTCTTCATTCGTATTGTATCTTTTACGTATCGTGTGCTTATGGCTTAACGTGTTTTCACGCCCGAACGGTACACTTAAATTCATTACAAAGTCGAGGGCGACTTTACCTCTTAAAAAAAAGGGGGTGCGAGGTGCGTGAAAACAGGTTATACAAAACAAAAAAAAAAAATTAAAAATTAAAATTAAAAACAATTTTTTTGTGGAAATGACGTAACTTACGTCCATATGGACGTAAGCTTACGTCCTTATGTGAACTTAAGTCCTTGCCAACTGTCTTACGTCCAAAACAGACGTTTGAATAAGAAATCCAAGAAGGACGTAAGCTACGTCCTATAGGACGTAACTTACGTCGTGTCGCAGATGGGCATTTTAAACGGGTAATTTGATCAAAAAAATCGTGTAATCTCCCCAACCACCCAACCATTCCGAATCTTTTCACCTATATCTCCCAAAATTAACCCTCTCTCCTCCCATTCTCTTATTATTCTTCATCTTCTCCACCCACACCCACCAAAACCCTAATTTTACAATCTAGCAATTCTTCTTCCATATTTCACCGAATCAAGCAAGTTTATAGGGGTTTTGTTCAGTTTTCCAAAAGCTACAAAACCCATGGAGTGATTTTGTGAGATTTGCAACGGTTTGTGCGTTTTGTGTACACAAAGGTTACGAAGCATTGTGATAGTGTTAGAGGAATTGAGTCAAGTTCTCACCTTTATCATCCTACACACTCTAAAACACTAAGGTACATCTCTAATTCTTTGTTTATTGTTGCATGAACATGTTGGTATGGCTAGATGGAGTCAAGGGGTTAAAGTGCAAGGTTACTCATGTAATTGTAGGTATGGGTGGGTATGCATCAAATTTAGAGGGTAGGTTGAAATGTTGAATCTTTACTAAGAAGATAGAAGAAATAACTAAAGATGTGCCTTACATAGATGGAAGGTAGTTGTGCTATGAGTGAATTCATGTAAGGGATATCTTTGTTCGCAACGTAGAAATAATTGACAAATTGAGGGTAAACGTGAGACATGTGTGATGAAAAAAAAACATGTATTGATCTATGAGAATGTGCTAATTATGAATGGTGTTATTGTAGGATCAATGGTGCGAACCAAAGTTGCAGCAGGAAGGGAGAAAGGGAAAGAAGTTGCATCCTCATCCCGATCAAAGAAAGCAAGAACAATCTTAAACGATGAATCTGAAGAGGAAGATATAGCGATGGAGGATGTAGGGTCTGAGGGAGAATCCGACACTGAGGCGATGGAAGAAGTAGACCCAGACGAAGAAGAGTACGAAGATGACGGCCTTCCTATTTGGCGGAAGAACCGACATCTTTCATCATTCAAGGGGGAAGGTGTTCAAGCAGAGATGTATCTAAAGAAGATGAAAAAGAGTCAAGTATCAACCGATAAACTCATGATATGTGAGCGACAGATTTATCGATCTGACTTCGAACGTTTTGGAGTAGTTGAATGTTTCACACGATTGGGTTGGGAACAACACTTAAGCTTTAACAATGATGGGGTTGAAGACATTTATGTAAATTCTATCTTGGAATGGATGTCAACTTTGAGGAAGGAGCCCGGACATTCCCCGCCATCTACCACCCAACTCATTGGGAAGGTAAATGGAAAAACAGTAAGCCTGTCATTCTTTAACTTAAATCGGATTGCAAACTTTGACACAGGAACAGCCGATGGGACACCGTATACATATCCCTCTGATGCAATGCTAGCGTGCAAGGTAGCTAAAGAAGAAGTGTGGAGAAACATGATCCATGAAATGTTTTATGTTCCTGAAGGAATAAACGTTGCAAGATGGTCGCTTGATCGGGCAAATCTGAAACCACTTCCTAAGTTGTTGCTGATCTTTCTAAATCAAAATGTGTTACCTCGGTTAGGAGATAAGGCTAAAGTGCGGTTGTATGAAGTAATGGTCCTCCATGCACTAGTCACGGGAAAACCAGCCCTATCAGCACGACATTTAATCCTTTGGGGTATTTGGGAATCGCGAGAGAAGTCTGACAGAAAATCTATTCCACATGCCGGTTGTTGGCTAAGTTCTTTAAAAAGCAAAATGTTCTACCAAGTCGAGCTACCAAAAAGAAGGTAATACATGTGCCCTTCAAGATAAGCAATTTGCCAATGGGATGGTCTTATGAGCGAGATGGTGACATGCATAAGTTAGTTGATAGGAAAAGTGGGAGATATCTTGAGGTGATAGATGGGATATCAGGTATGCGAGAGGGTGACACTTTACAGGAAGAAGTGAGGCATAGGCAGACGCCAGTTAGAGAAGAAGTGGAAGAGGATGAGAGTTGCAGTGGCGCAAGCTCATCCTGTGGGGTTTACAAGGTGGGCGGAGCCAGAACAGAGGATGTTTGATTGACAAACAGAGGAAATAGAAAGAAACAGGTTGTACATGCAACATATGATGTATTCTCAAGAGTTCTACCGGAATCAGGATTACATGTACAATGAAGAAGTTCGCCACCGAGAAGACTATATGCACGGATTGCCATATACAGTGACACCCCCTCCTACAGACTGGCAATCACCGGATCTCATGCCCTTTAGTCAGACACAGCAGGCTCCATTTTATCCGCAATCCACACCATCTGTGTGGTTGCCAACTACTACACCACCGACTGAGGGAACAAGTGGATCAAGCTCAAATCGGGCAGATGCATTCGACATGGGAGAGGTCAGAAAAGGATTCTTCGAGAGCATCATTGGACAACCATACCCAGGACCACCATCTGGTAGTTACTGATGCACTCGCTGATCCTACGATCAGGTCCACGTGCTTTTTCTCATTGAATAATTATGTTGAACTATTTGTTATGTTTTAATTAGTAGATGGTGTGTGATAAATTAGGAACAACTATTTGTTGCTTTGTATTTGGTGGTGTGTTAAGTGTTATGTTAAGGGAATGTGTTTAATTAGGATCATGTATGGTGGTCATGGCGCATGTGTGGAAAATTAGCCTTGTAATTCCATTTTGGAAAAGGATGGAATGTGGATGATATCCTTGTTTCACCCTACAATTTTTAGAATATACATTGAGGACAATGTAAGGTCTAAGTGTGGGGATGGGGGAAAGAGTTAACATTAAAATGCCCCTAAGTTGACTCATTGATACATGAAAGCTTAAATTTCTCAATGTAAATCGTGAAAGCATGTTAACCTATGAACAAGCAAGGGTCCTTAGTCATGGTCATCTTACTACAAAAGGAGTAATGTTGAAAATTGATTGGAATGTTAACTAGGGGGACTAGCTAGATAGTGAACTCTTTATGCATGTTGTCACATCCTTAACCTGTCTAACATCGTTTTTGTGAGGATTGAGCCTATGCATGAGTTTAGAACATCAACAGGTTATTTTCTCATTTTCCTTTCATGTATGTTTACCAGAACAATTACATTATTCTAGAACTTGCATAAGTGATACGTTTCAAGATCATGAACCAAATTGTTGCACATATATGATTAAGGGACTAGGATGAACCTTTGTTTTATTAGCCTTTTTCAGTTGTATTATCCTACCCTAAAATGAGCCCCTAGTTGCCACTTTGAGCCCTAACCTCTGCCTTTGTTAAACCCAAATCAACCCATTAGCCTTTTCAAACCTTTTTACTTTTTAAGCCCATGTGGTGAAATCTGATAAGTATTGCTTGAATTTTAGATATAATATTGTTAGAAGAAGTAAAGTGTGTAGATATAATCATTATTCAAAAAAAAAAAAGAAAAGAAAAGAAAAGAAAAGAAAAGAAATAATGGGTCAAAATGACCACAAGATCAATGTCATGTTCAATGATAATAATGTTGAATATGGGTTAAGCTTACCCAAATTCACTGTGTAGTGGTGATTTATTGTTTAGTATGTTCAACATTCTTATTTGGATTTCATCACCTTTAACCACTCCAAATTCCTTATCCATACCTAAACCCTAAGCCCTACATTACAACCTTTCAAAGCCCTTTTGATGTGTGCATGGTTTGTGTTATTTGAAGGAGTCACGATCATTATACAAGCTTATGGTAATCATGAATTGTTCTTGGTTGAGAGTACTACACTGATATACTAGCACGCCTTTTGCTAGACCAGATACTAAACCGAGAGGAGTGAAACTTGTGAGAGGTGTGATTACATGCATAAGGAAGACTAGAAAGCTTGTTGGGGTTGGTTAGATAGATCATATTTCAAACGAGTAGTATCTGTACTTACAAAGCTATAACTTCATGTATGAAATTGTAAGTGGATATGACTTGGGACCTTAGTTAACAGAAGGTGAACACATGGCTGGATCGTATTTGTTTAATGATAGTGTAATGTCATAAGTGAGTTTGCTTGGGGGCAAGCAAATGATAAGTGTGGGGATGTGATGCATTCATGACATATATGTGTTTTAAGTAGCTAAATACATGCTTTTGCTATATAATTACCATAGAATGCGATTACGGTGGACGATTGTGAATTGCAGGTGCAGAATACGAAAGAAAGGAGAAAAAGAAGAGTTGTCCAAAAGAGGACGTAAGTTACGTCCTTTTGGACGTAGCTTACGTCGGTATCAAAAGGAAGGCTACTGAGGACGTAGGACAGAAGGCTAGGACGTATGATCCAGGAAAGGACGTAAGCTACGTCCTATTGGACGTAACTTACGTCGTGTTAAAAAGGTTGACTAATTTTCCCGGGTTTTGACCATATTTAAAGGGGATTAATAATTCTTAAAACCCTAATTCGCATTGGGAGCAAAAAGGGACGAACTTGGACGATTCTTGAGGTTGATTCTACTTCTCCAACTCATTCCAATCCATCAAATCATGTTCCAATCCGATCTTGTTGCCGAATTCATGAAGATGCAAGGCTAAACGTTTCGTGATCTACCTCGGGTGATAGGTTTCGTGTTTTTAGGTTTTCGTTTATGTTCAAATTGTGTTGGGATTAAACTTTAGAACCCGTTAAGTTCTTTATTGAGTTTAACTTGTGTCTTGATTGTTTAAACAATTGTTTTAGTTAATCTTGATTTGAATTTCATATAATTATGCGCAAGTTGTATGATTGCAAGGTTTTGGTTATTCATTCAATTGACATGGTGTACTAAGACCCGTTAAGTCTTGGTTATCTCTGTCACTTAATCATTACACATATAGAATCCCCGTTAAGGATTTTCCACCAAGTTGAACTAGGCGATTACCAAGAACCGAACCTGAATCCCGGGGTGGATTACCCTTTTTCATAATAATCTTCTAATCAATTTTCAGTAATTGCAATTTGTTTTCTTAATTAAGTTCTTAATCATTCCAAGATCTAATTTTTACAGCCACGAGGCAATAGTTTAAGTAAGTTGATAATTTAACTAATCGTTTCTTTTAAATCAATTCACAATACACCGACCACTAATTCCACGAGGTTCGACAACCCTACTTACCCTAACAAGTTTAGGTGAATAGGAACACACATTTTAATATCTTATTTGATTGGTACTTTGACATCGATCAATAGATCTATTAAGTGATTATGACTGTGAGATCAAATACCATCCAGGTAAGAAAAATGTAGTAGCAGATGCGTTAAGTAGAAAAGATAGAGCTAAACCATTACGGGTACGTGCCATGAGAATGGAACTACGATCGGATCTGTTAAGTCAAATACGGGAGGCCCAACAAAAAGATAAGTTGAAGATGAAAGGACAAATAAAAGATTTGGAAGAAAGTACAAATGAAATTCTAAAGTTCCAAGGAAGAACTTGCATACCCGATGATGTTATACTTAGAAGAATCATTCTACAAGAAGCACATAAATCAAAGTATTCCGTGCATCCAGGGAATAACAAAATGTACAAAGATTTAAAAAGTCAATACTGGTGGCCAGGCATGAAGAATCAGTCGGGGAGTTTGTAGAAATATGTGATACCTGTCTAAGAGTAAAAGCCGAATACCAAAAACCTTCAGGATATTTGCAACAACCAAAGAACCCAGAATGGAAATGGGACCAGATCACCATGGATTTCATAACCAAACTACCAAGAACCTCAAGTGGGTATGGCACAATTTCGGTTATAGTAGATAGATTAACCAAATCAGCACATTTCTTGCCAATTAGAGAAGATTATAAAATTGAAAAGTTAGCAAGAATTTACATGAGGGAAATTGTGTCCAGACATGGAATACCCATATCAATTATATCCAACAGAGATAGTTGATTCACCTCTAGGTTCTTGCAAACTCTACAAAAAGCCTTAGGAACCCAGATAAACCTGAGTACATCATATCATCCACACACGGATAGGCAAAGTTCGAAGACAATTCAAACATTGGAAGATATGTTGCGAGCTTGTGCATTGGATTTTGGAGGCAATTGGGATACACATCTTCCTTTAATAGAGTTTTCTTATAACAACAATTATCATTCCAGTATTGGAACAGCCCCATTTGAAGGCTTGTAAGGAAGAAAGTGTAGATCACCACTATGTTGGAATGAAATAAGAGATAGGCAACTTACAGGCCCTGAAGTGATCCAAGAAACATCTGATAAGATCAGAGAAATAAAAAATAAATTGAAGGCAGCACATGATTGACAGAAAAGTTATGCTGACAAAAGAAGAAAGCCATTAGAATTTCAAGTCGGAGATAAGGTCTATCTAAAAATATCACCAACAAAAGGAATCGTTCGATTTGGAAAAAGGAGTAAATTAAACCCTAGGTATGTTGGACCATTTGAAGTCACTGACAAAGTTGGCCCTGTTGCATATAGACTAAATTTACCCCAAGAATTAAGTGAGGTACACAACACTTTTCACGTGTCCAACCTAAAGAAATGTCTATCAGATGAGACGTTAAAATAACCAATTCAAGATATCAAGATAGATAAGAAACTTCAGTTCGTGGAGGAACCTGTAGCCATTGTAGGCAAGAAGGTAAAGAAATTAAGAAGGAGTAGAATACCCATAGTGAAAGTTAGGTGGAATGCAAAAAGAGGACCAGAATTTACATGGGAACGAGAAGATGAAATCAAGAGAAAGTATACCCATTTGTTTGAAATCAATAATCAGATAAGTTCTCCTCAAATTTAGGTATTACTCTCTAATAAATTTCGGGACGAAATTCTTTTTACAGGGGGGAGAATGTGACAAACCTAAAAATAAGATTTGATAAGTTAATATCTTAATAGAACTTTTATACATATTGCTCTATGTTTGACTAGCCTTATACGAATTTTTATATGTTTAACATATATATATGTATATTGTACCTATGCATGCTTGCATGCATGCATAAAGTTTACGTATGCATGTATTCAAATGTATAAGTTCTTGATACCAAACATTTTTGGTCAACCACCTCAACATTTTAGCACCAATCATACATCAAAAGGAATAAGAAACAACCTAACCAAACACCACAATACAAAGGTAGCATTAAGAGAACTTGGCATCAAAACAAAACTAAGTAGACCTTAAACATTTAAACACCTAAACACCAACTCAAGCCTCAATCTCGGACAATTAAAGGATTAAACCATCGGTTAGAATCCTAATCTTGGTGATTAACACCCTAACCGGCCCCCCCATAAAATCACCACCTTGCACCCAATGATCAAGAAGTTGACACCTAGTTGACCTATACCTAGCTTACTCACCAAAGCTATCATATAGCCATCATGATTATGCCATTAATGGCAACTACCCCATAATTGTAAGGCCCCGTTCCCGGGACGCTTAAAGTTGGATCTTCATCGCACATAAAACATATAATTACATTTGTATTTCATAAAAAACTTACAGTTGGATCTTCATCGCACATAAAACATATAATTACATTTGTATTTCATAGCGGAAACATTTAAAACTTTCTTCTATTTCAATATAGTAGCTTTTGCCAAATAATACATCGTTAGCCAATAACAAAATGCAAGTTGCATTACATCACAAAAGCATTATAAATGGATGCCATCCCAAAAGAGCCGAGTAGCCTCGCAGTGCCATCCTTGTCGACATTACCTGCCAACTGGAAACACATAAAAAGTCAGCGTTGCTGAGTGAGTTCTAGCTTTATAATAAAACATACTTTACTTTCATTAAAAAAAACCATTCGTTACTTTTGCATGATCACACATCATATGTACAGATAGATGATATCATTATTATCTTCATCATTCATTCATACTTTAACTTTCGTTCATTCATCGTACGTTATTAACTTTTATATTCTTTCATCAAAACATCTTTTCCTTTCCATCAAACCATAAACCTTACCTTTCTGTTCATGGTACTTGACCTAGGCCTATCATAGACCTTCTATAACGGTGCATCGCACCTCTGGCCACAATACCTAAGATAAAGTTTAGGTGTACCATTGCCATATGCAATACCTTTCTGTTCATGGTACTAGACCTAGGCCTATCATAGACCTTCTATAACGGTGCACAGCACCTCTGGTCACAATAACTGAGGTATGCAATAATGGTTCTATACAAATGGTCAATCAAAAAGAAAGACCCCGATGTGCATCCTCCCGGGGTAGCGAACCCACACACCGTTGGGCTAACACCTTTTAATGGCGTGTCCCGACACACAAGGATTGCAAGACTTTCTTTACTTTCACCATTTATTAATGCATGCATTCATCATGTTCCTCTTTTCATCATCATTCACTTTACGTTATATAATACTTTCAATTTATTCATTAACCTAACACATAAAGCCACAGGAAAGATAAACATTCATCATAACCAGGAACATCAACATACACAGTCATCATCATCATACAGGAAAACATCATACCTACATAACATACATCATGCATAAATATGCAACATCATAATCATCATGCCCATCATACCCTCTAAGGTCTCAACAGTTATCTTACATGAACCTACGGGAATTTCCATGTCAAAACTTACATCTGCACTTTCCCCCAAAAGTTAGTAATTAAACTACACTTTTCCCCGGGTACAACAGCCCTACTTGGGCGTATGGACACCCTTCAGTCGCATGGCCTCTAGGCGACTGAACATCATGCAAATGGACTAATGCGGATGAACACCTATGCGGATGAACACCCAATCGTGCGAATGGACCTCATGCGAATGAACACCCATGTGAATGACCTCATGCGGAAGGACACCCAAGTGAATGAACACCCATGCGAAGGACCTCATGCGGATGGACTCAATGCGGATGAGTCCTATGCGAATGGAGCTAATGCGAATGGACCTCATGTGGATGAAACTAATTCGGATGAGCACCTATACGACTGGGCCCTCAGTCGCATGACTGCCCATTCGCAGCTATTGCAAAATGCGGATGAAACTAATGCGGATGGCACGCAACTAGTCAGACTGGCCCCCAATCGTACGAATAAATCCTCAATCGCACCTCCATCGGTCGTATGGCCTCCATTCGATCGCATAGCCCTAGCTGATGCAGAATGTAGTTCATCCCAAACCCAAGCTGCCATTTTCGAACTCCAAGCTCATCCAAACCCATTCTAAGCCTAAATCAACCATCCTAAACCTTGGAAATGCATACCACAACACCATTCAAGCACACACAAGCCCGGAAACAACCTCTAAACGTATCACACACAAACACATACACATGAGTCAAACACACACATTGAAAAACGGGTTTTTCATGTGTTCCAGCCCCAAAATCATTTGAAAACATGTAAAAGAGGGCTCCTAGAACTCACACAAACGACCACAACGAGAAGAGCTTCGAATCAACATGCTACACTTTGATTTTGCACGCTTGAATCTACTCGAACCAACCTTTTTCTCTCTTTTCTCTCTTTCTTCTTCTCATCTCTTTTCTTTGCTGAAAATTTGGGTGTGGGAAGAGGGTAATGGCTGTCCTCTACCTTCAAATATCTCCACTTACCTATCTTTCTCTTGTTGGCGAGTTTGGTCCCTCGACTTTGAACTTTATTTCTTTTTCTTCATTTATCGGCTTCAAAATAAATAAATAACCGGGTGTTACAATAACCCATAAACACCATGCAGGACCGGTGAAGGGTGGTCACTTACAACATAACAACACAAAGAGGAGATTAACCAAACTTAATCAAACAGTAAACTGGATTAACCACAAGAATGATACTAAGAACACAAGTAATAAGTAAGAGACAGAACAAGAGAACACAAGAGATTGGGTTTCAAGGATGCAGTATATTGCTTTCTCAAGTTCTATTACAAGTGTTACAAAGCATAATGAAAGATACAAGAACATGGAATACTTATACTACAACCTACCGTCGGCTATACTTTGAAAGCCAGCTGGATACAATTGACTAGATACAAACAAAATCAATTGTAGAGTCAAAAGGCATATCTGCTTTTTGACTTGTGACTATTACATGTCATAGCTCACATCCTAATATATTACAAAAAGGATAAAAGTACATAAAGTAGAAAGCATGGACTCAAGACCTCAATGTACAGTTACCAAAAGCATGGACCTTTCACCAACTCATGTAAGTTGGTAACTTTACAGAGTTGCAGCGGAAAGGTGGTCCAGCTTTATGGTAAAGTACTTCAGATAAATGCATATCTTTAAAAGTCTTCGGAAGAAATCTGTCTTCACTCTTTGGCTTCGGAAGACTTTGTCTTTGAAGCTTCGGAAGACTTCACTTCTGGCTTCGGAAGATATTGGTCTTGGCTTCGGAAGATTTTACACTTAGAATATTTCTAGTGCATGGTGTAAAACTTTCGAAGCATTTCTACTTCAGTTCTTTAGTGCATGCTTGCAGAGAGACTTTGGATGTTTTGGCTACATCAGACTTATAGGAATCCTTACACACCGTTGGGCTAACACCTTTTAATTGTGTGTCCCGACACACAAGGCTTGCAAGACTTTCTTTACTGTCACCATTTACTAATGCATGCATCATGTTCCTCTTTTCATCATTTTTCACTTTACGTTACATAATACTTTCAATTCATTCATTAATGTAACACGTAAAGCCACAAGAAAGATAAACATTCATCATAATCAGGAACATCAACATACACAGTCATCATTATCATACAGGGCAACATCATACATACATAACATACATCATGCATAAATATGCAACATCATCATCATCATGCCCAACATACCCTCTAAGGTCTCAACAATCATCTTACATGAACATACGGGAATTTCCATGTCAAAACTTACATCTGCATTTCCCCCAAAAGTCAGTAATTAAACTACACTTTTCCCCAGGTACAACAACCCTACTTGGGCGTATGGACACCCTTCAGTCGCATGGCCTCCAGGCGACTGAACATCATGCGAATGGACGAATGCGGATTAACACCTATGCGGATGAACACCCAATCGTGCGAGTGGGCCTCATGCGGATGAACACCCAAGCAAATGAACACCCATGCGAATGACCTCATGCGGATGGACACCCAAGCGAATGAACACCCATGCGAAGGACCTCGTGCGGATGGACTCAATGCGGATGAGTCCTATGCGAATGGAGCTAATGCGAATGGACCTCATGCGGATGAAACTAATGCGGATGAGCACCTATGCGACTGGGCCCTCAGTCGCATGACCCCCCATGCGACTGGCCCCTAATCATATGAATAAATCCTCAATCGTGCGAATGAATCTCAATCGCACCTCAATCGGCCGTATGGCCTCCATTCGGTCGCATAGCCCTAGCCGATGCAGAATGTAGTTCATCCCGAACCCAATCTGACATTTTCGACCTCCAAGCTCATCCAAACCCATTCTAAGCCTAAATCAACCATCCTAAACCTTCGGAATGCATACCACAACACCATTAAAGCACACAAAAGCCCGGAAACAACCTCCAAACGCATCACACACAAACACATACACACGAGTCGAACACACACATTCAAAAACGGGTTTTCTATGTGTTCCAGCCCCAAAATCATTTGAAAACATGTAAAAGAGGGGTCCTAGAACTCACACAAATGACCACAACGAGAAGAGCTTCGAATCAACACGCTACACTTCGATTTTGCACGCTTGAATCTACTCCAACCAACCTTTTTCTCTCTTTTCTCCCTTTCTTCCTCTCCTCTCTTTTCTTTGCTGAAAATTTAGGTGTGGGGAGAGGGTAATGGCTGCCCTCTCCCTTCAAATATCTCCACTTACCCAACTTTCTCTTGTTGGCTTTGGTCCCCCGACTTTGAACTTTATTTCTTTTTCTTCATTCGTTGGCTTCAAAATAAATAAATAACCGGGTGTTACAAGTCCACCCCCCTTAAATAGGTTTCATCCCCGAAACCTGTTATTCCTCAAACAAACGTGGGTAATGCTGCCTCATCTCTTCTTCAGTCTCCCACGTTGACTCGGATCCTTTCCTGTGCATCCACTGTACACGCACAAGAGGTCCCGTTTTATTCCTCAGCCTCTTCTCTTTTCGATCGATGATTGCCACTGGTTTCTCCACATAATTGAGCCGTTCGTCTACTTTGATATCTTCCAGTGGAACAATCATATCCTTATCTGCCAAGCCCTTCCTTAGATGAGATACATGGAATGTCGGGTGAATTCCACTTAACTCATCCGGTAACTCCAGTCTATAGGCCACCTCTCCTACCCGAGTAATGATTTGGAAAGGGCCTATGTACCTCGGGCTCAACTTGCCCCGCTTTCGGAAGCGAATGATACCCTTCCAAGGTGAGACCTTAAACATAACCCGGTCACCCACCTGGAACTCAATCGGTCTGCGTTATTTATTAGCATACGACTTATGTGTATCCTTGGCTGCCTTCATGAAGGCTTTGATCTTTTCAAGCTTCTCAGTCGTAGCCTCGATCACCTCGACGCTCCCTAACTCTTTATGACCAATATCACCCCAACAGACGGGTGTTCTGCATCTCCTACCGTATATCATCTCATATGGGGGCATACCAATGCTGGCATGATAACTGTTGTTGTATGAGAATTCGGCTAACAGTAAGTGGTCATTCCTACTTCCTCCAAAATCGATAACACATGCCCGAAGCATGTCCTCCAGTGTCTGAATGGTCCTTTCTGACTGACCATCAGTCTGGGGATGATAAGCCGTGCTAATATGTAACCTCGTCCCCATAGCGTCGTGGAATTTCTTCCAAAATTTAGATGTAAACCGGGTGTCACGATCAGACACAATAGACACCGTCACACCATGGCGAGTTACAATTTCCTTGATGAACAGATCAGCCAACCTCTCAGATGAATATGTCTCGCGGATCGGTAGGAAGTGAGCACTCTTCGTCAGATGGTCAACTACCACCCATATGGCATCATACCCTTTCGGGGTATGCGGAATCTTTGTAATGAAATCCATTGTGATGTGCTCCCACTTCCATTCCAGTATATCCAATGGTTAGATCTTGCAATACGGCTTCTGATGCTCGGCAGGCAAGTGAGGCATTTACTCACATACTCCACCACATCACGCTTCATACCCGGCCACCAATAATCTTTCTTCATGTCTTGGTACATCTTTGTGGCACCAGGATGAATAGAGTATCGAGTCTTGTGAGCTTCATCCATGATATTCACGCGTAGATCCCCAAAACAAGGAATCCACACACGACCGTATCGGGTTCTAATACCGAGTGTGTTTTCACCCAACTCTGCGACCAGACCTCTCATTCTTTCAGAGTTAAGATGATCTTCTTCAATGCTTCATCTTGAAATTCCTTGACTTGCTTCATTACATCGGAGGTCATGATCAGCTGATAAGCTTTCACCCGAATCGGCCCGGGTCTCTCCTTTTGGCTAAGGGCATCCGCCACCATGTTGGCTTTGCCCAGATGCTAATGGATCTCGCAATCATAGTCTCTTATGATCTCCAACCATCTTCTCTGTCTCATGTTCAGGTCCTTCTGCTCAAAGAAGTACTTCAAGCTCTTGTGGTCAGTGAATATAGTGCACTTCGTCCCGTATAGGTAGTGCCTCCAAATCTTTAACACAAAGACCACGGCATTAGCACACACCCAAACCCTTAGTAAGAAGCATCAGAATAAACCACCTGATCTTCACTTCCATTGGGTAATGACAGAACAGGAGCTTGAGTCAATCTCGTCTTGAATTCCTCGAACGCCTTCTCTTGAGCTTGACCTAATACAAACTTCACATCTTTCCGGGTCAATTTAGTTAGTGGAGAAGTCTTGGATAAACCTTCGATAATAGCCCGCCAAACCCAAAAAACTACAGATCTCAGATGGCGTCTTTGGAGACTTCCATTGCATCACTTCCTCCACCTTTGCCGGGTCCACCAAAAACCCGTCAGGATTCACCACATGACCCAAGAATTGAACCTTGCGTAACCAGAACGCGCACTTGGAGAATTTAGCATACAACTTCTCCATTCTCAGCGTCTCCAACACTTCCCAAATGTGACCAACATGCTCATCCTCATTCTTTGAATAAATTAGGATGTCATCAATAAACACGATTAACGATTTATCCAACATCGGCCGACACACTCGATTCATCAAATCCATAAAAGTAGCTGGCGCATTGGTCAAACCAAAAGACATGACAAGGAACTCGTAGTGCCCATAACGTGTACGGAAAGCTGTTTTAGGAATGTCTTGCTCTTTCAATTTCAATTTATGGTAGCCAGATCGAAGATCTATCCTTGAGAACCAACTGGCACCTTGAAGCTAATCAAACAAATCATCAATCCTCGGTAACGGGTATCGGTTCTTCACTGTCAACTTGTTCAGCACACGGTAGTCAATACACATCCTCATGCTACTGTCCTTCTTCTTCACAAATAAGACCGGAGCACCCCAAGGAGAGATACTCGGCCTAATAAACCCCTTGTCGAGCAACTCCTACAGTTGTTCCATCAACTCCTTCATCTCTGTCGAAGCTAACCGATATGGTACCTAAGCAACAGGTTGGGCACCCGGTATCAAGTCAATCTGGAACTCGATCTCACGGTCAGGTGGCACTCCGGGTAGGTCTTCGGGAAACACATCTGGAAAGTCGCACACAACTGGTACATCGGACAGTTGTGGCATTGGTCTATCCACATCCTTTACGTAAGCCAGATAAGCGTTACATCCACGCCTCATGCACTTTCCCGCCACTGCCATTGAAATCACCTTCAGAATCGTAGTAACCCGATCACCATAAACCATCACTGAACTATCGTCGGGCGCTGTCAACCGAATCATCTTCTTGCCACACACAATGTTCCCCTCGTAGTCCGCTAACCAATCCATCCCAAGAACCAAATCGAAACCACCTAAGGTCATCATGAACGGTCTAACAGGAAACTTATGACCTTCTAGTTCCACATCACAGTCTTTTATCATCTCAGAAATCCGGGTAGACTTACCTATGGAAATTTCTACATCAAAGGGCACATCAACACGTCTACTACTAACAGCCAGCTTAGCACAGAAAGCAGAAGAAATAAAACTTTTACTAGCACCAGAATCAAATAACACAGAAGCTAAAGTTTGGTTTACTAGAAACGTACCGGACACAACATCAGGGTCCGTCCTAGCTTCCTCCTGTGTCATAGTGAATGCCCTGGCGCTCGCCCTCGGTCCTTCACTTCCCGTCTTCTTCACCCCGGAACCCTTAGCCCTCAGCTTCTTACAATCCCTACTCATGTGGCCCTCCATGCCACAGTTAAAACACCAGACCGTACGACAGTCCTTGGCTATATGCCCCGCCTTCCCACATTTGAAGCACACATTCAACCCCAGCCTACATTCCCTACTATGCTCTCTCCCACACCTACCACACTTCTTCATACCAGCACCCGATGCGACCACACGGCGGTCGTCCACCCGTGCCTTCTTGTTACCCGTTGAGGCATCACCGCGACTAAACCTCTTCCCATGCCAGTTCCGATCACCACCACCCTTCTTGCTACCTTCAGTCACCACCACCGTTCTCTCATCATACAGTCTTCCTGCCAAATCCACCGCCGACCTAAACGTTCTCGGTCGGGCAGTGATCATGTGCCTGCGAATATCCACTGGCAAACCCTGAATGTACCTCTTAATCTTCCGTGACAGAGGCGTCATGTGATCCAGCACCAGACGTGCCATCTCGTTGAACTTTGTGGTGTACTGCTGATGTGTCATGGTTCCCGCCTCCAGTTGATGGAACTCACTCTCAACTTTATCCATTTCACGGTGAGGACAGAACTCCTCAATCACCAGCCTTTTCAACTCTGACCATCTCATTTTTCCAATAGCCCGACTACCCTCAGCTTGGACTATATTGTCCCACCAGCATAAAGCTGAGTCCACAAAAGAATAGGCAGCAAACTTTATTTTTTGATCCTCTCGGCACTCACTGATAATTAGAACGAATTCCATTTCTCTCTCCCATCGCTGAGTAGCAGCAGCAGTGCCGTTACCATCAAAAGTAGGGGGCTTGCATCGTTGAAACGCCCATAGTTACAGCCTCGTGCCGCCTCCTGCCCAGGCTCTTCTTCTTCCTCTTCTTCATTATCAGAGAGAACCGTTTCAGGCTCCGGTTGCACTCGTCCTCCCGAAGTCCTGTTTCTCTCCTTTCTTTCCCCTTCCTTTACGGCCTTGATAACTTCTGTCACCACAGATGGTAAGATTGTCTGCATGAGTTGATGAACCTCTTCAACAACAGCCTCCTTTACGGAGGCCCTCAAGTTAGCACTCTCATCCCCAGCCTCCGGATGAGGGGTCTCAGGTTTTTCAGGAACCACCTTTTCGACCCTAGGCCTTCCTCTTTTGGGTCGCGGTGCAGCACCAGGCCCACCACGACCTCCACTCCTCGAAGCTTTTGAAGATCTACCACCGGCCATTCTCTAACACATTGAAAGATTCAAACACCAACACGGTCATTCAAGGGAACATCTCAATATATGTCAAGTATAGTAAGTCCCTAATTACAGTGGCCAGTTGTGATTAGCCACATACTTTACTCTTCATATCCCAAGCATTACCTGTTCTGACTACATCAGTATCTAAACCTACCAGCAACACATAAACCATATAACATGCGCACGTAATACCGGTTAATATTATGAAAATACCTGATGGCACGCAGCTACTCAGACTGGCATCCCATTCCCTTTCCGTCCCATTCTCAGTTTAAGTTAAGGTTTATTTTGAAAATTTACCTATTTCACTTGAACTTTGACTTTGATACCAACTTGTAAGGCCCCGTTCCCGGGACGCTTACAGTTGGATCTTCATCGCACATAAAACATATAATTACATTTGTATTTCATAAAACATCACATCGGAAACATTTAAAACTTACTTCCATTTCAATATAATAGCTTTTGCCAAATAATACATCGTTATCCAATAATAAAATCCAAGTTGCATTACATCACAAAAGCATTATAAATGGATGCCATCCCAAAAGAGCCGAGTAGCCTCGTAATGCCATCCTCAGCAACATTACCTGCCAACTAGAAACACATAAAAAGTCAGCGTTGCTGAGTGAGTTCTAGTTTTATATTAAAACATACTTTACTTTCATTAAAAAAACCATTCGTTACTTTTGCATGATCACACATCATACATACAGATAGATAATATCATTATTATCTTCATCATTCATTCATACTTTAACTTTCGTTCATTCATCGTACGTTATTAACTTTTACATTCTTTCATCATTACATCTTTTCCTTTCCATCAAACCATAAAACCTTACCCTTCTGTTCATGGTACTTGACCTAGGCCTATCATAGACCTTCTATAACGGTGCATCGCACCTCTGGCCACAGTACCTAAGGTAAAGTTTAGGTGTACCATTGCCATATGCAATACCTTTCTGTTCATGGTACTGGACCTAGGCCTATCATAGACCTTCTATAACGGTGCACCGCACCTCTGGCCACAATACCTAAGGTATGCAACAATGGTTCTATACAAATTGCCAATCACAAAGAAAGACCACGATATGCATCCTCCCGGGGTAGCGAACCCACACACCGTTGGGCTAACACCTTTTAATGGCGTGTTTCGACATACAAGGCTTGCAAGACTTTCTTTACTTTCACCATTTATTAATGCATGCATTCATCATGTTCCTCTTTTCATCATCTTTCACTTTACGTTACATAATACTATCAATTCATTCATTAACGTAACAAATAAAGCCACAGGAAAGATAAACATTCATCATAATCAGGAACATCAACATACACAGTCATCATCATCATACAGGGAAACATCATACCTACATAACATACATCATGCATAAATATGCAACATCATCATCATCATGCCCAACATACCCTTTAAGGTCTCAACAATCATCTTACATGAACCTACAGGAATTTCCACGTCAAAACTTACATCTGCACTTTCCCCCAAAAGTCAGTAATTAAACTACACTTTTCCCCGGGTACAACAACCCTACTTGGGCGTATGGACACCCTTCAGTCGCATGGCCTCCAGGCGACTGAATATCATGCGAATGGACGAATGCGGATGAACACCTATGCGGATGAACACCCAATCGTGCGAATGGACCTCATGCGAATGAACACCCAAGCGAATGAACACCCATGCGAATGACCTCATGCGGATGGACACCCAAGCGAATGAACACCCATGCAAAGGACCTCAACGGATGGACTCAATGCGGATGAGTCCTATGTGAATGGAGCTAATGCGAATGGACCTCATGCCGATGAAACTAATGCGGAAGAGCACCTATAGGACTGGGCCCTCAGTCGCATGACTCCCCATTCGCAGCTACTGCAGAATGTAGATGAAACTAATGCGGATGAAACTAATGCGGATGGCACGCAGCTACTCAGACTGGCCCCCAATCATACGAATAAATCCTCAATCATGCGAATGAACCTCAATCGCACCTCAATCGGCCGTATGGCCTTCATTCGGTCGCATAGCCCTAGCTGATGCAGAATGCAGTTCATCCCGAACCCAATCTGCCGTTTTCGACCTCCAAGCTCATCCGAACCCATTCTAAGCCTAAATCAACCATCCTAAACCTTGGAAATGCATACCACAACACCATTCAAGCAAACACAAGCCCGGAAACAACCTCTAAACGTATCACACACAAACACATACACACGAGTCAAACACACACATTCAAAAACGGGTTTTCTATGTGTTCCAGCCCCAATATCATTTAAAAACATGTAAAAGAGGGGTCCTAGAACTCACACAAACGACCACAACGAGAAGAGCTTCGAATCAACACGCTACACTTTGATTTTGCACGCTTGAATCTACTCGAACCAACCTTTTTCTCTCTTGTCTCCCTTTCTTCCTCCCCTCTCTTTTCTTTGCTGAAAATTTGGGTGTGGGAAGAAGGTAATGGCTGCCCTCTCCCTTCAAATATCTCCACTTACCCAACTTTCTCTCCTTGGCGAGTTTGGTCCCCCGACTTTGAACTTTATTTCGTTTTCTTCATTTGTCGGCTTCAAAATAAATAAATAACCGGGTGTTACAATAACCCATAAACACCATGCAGGACCGGTGAAGGGTGGTCACTTACAACACAACAACACAAAGAGGAGAATAACCAAACTTAATCAAACAGTAAACTGGATTAACCACAAGAATGATACTAAGAACACAAGTAATAAGTAAGAGACAGAACAAGAGAACACAAGAGATTGGGTTTCAAGGATGCAGTATATTGCTTTCTCAAGTTCTATTACAAGTGTTACAAAGCATAATGAAAGAAATAAGAACATGGAATACTTATACTACAACCTACATTCGGCTATACTTTGAAAGCCAGTTGGATACAATTGACTAGATACAAACAAAATCAATTGTAGAGTCAAAAGGCATATCTGCCTTTTGACCTGTGACTATGACATGCCATAGCTCACATCCTAATATATTACAAAAAGGATAAAAGTACATAAAGTAGAAAGCATGGACTCAAGACCTCAATGTACAGTTACCAAAAGCATGGACCTTTCACCAACTCATGTAAGTTGGTGACTTTACAGAGTTGCAGCGGAAAGGTGGTCCAGCTTTATGGTAAAGTACATCAGATAAAGGCATATCTCTAAAAGTTTTCGGAAGAAATCTGTCTTCACTCTTTGGCTTCGGAAGACTTTGTCTTTGAAGCTTCGGAAGACTTCACTTTTGGCTTCGGAAGATATTGGTCTTGGCTTCGGAAGATTTTACACTTAGAATATTTCTAGTGCATGGTGTAAAACTTCCGAAGCATTTCTACTTCAGTTCTTTAGTGCATGCTTGCAGAGAGACTTTGGATGTTTTGGCTGCATCAGACTTATAGGAATCCTTACAAACTCCCCCTAGGCTGATACTACCAAAACATCTAGAAGATCTTCAGATGTTTGTAGTCTTCAGCACAATGATGACCATACCCTTCTTCATTAGATGGTCAGGATCATTCAACTCTCATAATATCTTCTCATCTCAAAGAGATCATGCAGAGATAAGTTGATTATGTCTTGCCATGTATAGACATTCTCAACACCTTGATCTCTGATCACATGCCATCTTTCTGGATTAGTAGTGAAGGTCCAGGATAAGATGGGTGTCTCAGCTGCAAGAGGAGCCACTTGAATTGGAGTTGGTTGGGCTGCCTCTTCATGCACTTCCTCAGGTTGATCTGACTCAGCCTGAGGTGTAGAGGTAGATGATTTAGGCTTCTTCTTCTTAGACTTTGATTTAGAAGCCATCCTCTTCTTCCTCTTAGAGGACTTTAACTGAGAAGACTGGTCTGCAACACCTTGTTGATCATCCTTGTCTTTCTCAGTTGGGTGTTCCTCCCTCACAGGTTCAGAAGGAGAGGGAGTTTGACCCTGCTGTGGATCAGAAGATGAAGCTTGCTGAGGCTTAGCAGGAGGTCCGGGTTGTGTTATCTCAGGTTGTTCAACCTTAACCTCCATTTCAGGTGGGATTTGACTTGGAGGAGAGTATAAGTTAATCAGCTCTCCACTCTTGATCTTCTGCTTGATTACCCTGATATGCTCACCCATTATGGATAGAGACATAGGGCCAAGTCTCCTTTCGGAGAATCCATACAGCTTCAAGAAGCTCATCATCCTTTGTCTGTCAGCAGACTTTTTCATACTCTTTTGGATAATGGCTCTTGACTTTGCAGCCTCTTCCCTCATCTTTCTCTTTGTAGCTTTTTGTTCTTTGAGCACTTGAAGTTCATGCTGTTTGAGATACTCAAACTCAATGTACTCAAAGGACAAGTGAAGAAGTGCAGATGCCTGGTAGAGACCTGTGGCACTCAGGTAGTTGATCATGTTTTGTCTGTCTGTTTCTTTGTCTACCTGAGGTTCTCGTGTAGATGCCATAGTCTCTTGCACAGGGCTTTCTTGAACTGGGGAGAGAGTAAGAGCATGCTTGTATAGTCTTTTTTGTCTCTTCTCCTCTTTAAATTGGAGAAGTAACCTTGCATCCTCTTTTCCTTTCATCTCTCTTGACACTTTAATGTCAGCCAGTTCATTTAATTGCTCTAAGGGGAGAGATATAATCTCATCTATGTCATAGTTCCTGGTCTGCAGGTAAGTAATCATGACTGCCCTCAACTCATCATCTTGAGTGTTTGGTCTGGGGGCAGCCCTGATTGCAGCTTGCATAAAACCTGAAGACCCAGAGGAACTTTCTCCCTTTAGCTTCCTCTTCCTTTCTCTCTCCTCCTCCTCAATTTCCTCAGGAGTCAAAATCCTTTTCCCTTTGTCACCCACAGACCTTTGTGACTCAAGGTGGATAGAGGTTTGGCCTTCATTGCTTGGTGTAGCATCCATGCTCTGGCCAGAGAGAGGTTGTGAGACACCTTCACCAGCAGGTGTTTCACTGAGGGAATGAATTTCTGAAGCAGTTGTTGATGTGACAGGGCTCTCAGGCTCTATCATTGGGCCTTCAGCCAAGGTTTTCCCTTTGAAGCTAATCTCAGGGTCTGCCTCAGCATCCAGTTGACCAATGACATTACCTGATTGCCTTTGTCTTCTTTTTAGGCTGAACTCTTCAGTAATCTATCTTGAATTCTGAGTGCTAACTTGATTTTCTTGGATTGACAAGTGGCATGTTGACCAGATCAAGACCTTCATAGTAGTTCAAGGTCTGAAAATCAAATACTTCTTGTTGCCCTTGAACTCTGTGAAGAATAAGGGCTCTTCTATCAGCATCATACCTCCACCCAATAATGTAGTTTGAAGTTCCTTGAAGTGGGGATGACATAGCCCTTGGTATACCTTCCTCAAAGAGACTCCTGATAATAGAGTCTATAGAGTTCATCATTAATGTGAACTTGAGGAAGTTGCTGAGTATGCACAATTGCAAGTGAGGATGGTGAGTTCTTAATGTCCATACTCTTTTAAGAACTCCAAGGTTCTGTGTCTGTAATGACTTTCTCCCCCTTTTTGGTAGCATCACCCTCTTGCATAGGTGAGCTAGAGGTTAGGTCAACCACATTCACATGTTCTTGTGTTCCTGGTTGAACTCTTCTTAAAGGTCTCCCAGCTAGTTTTTCCTTGAGATATGATATCTCAAGTTGCTGATCATTGACCCTATTGTGAAGGGTAGTCACCTGAGATTCAAGGTGACTAACCTTAGAGACTAAATAGGAGCATGTTTTTGACAGTTTTTGCACCTTTAGTCTCAGATTCCCCTCTTCTTCATTAGAAGAATCATTGGGGGATGAGATGATTGGACCAAAGTCCTCTCTCTCACCACCAGCTTCAGGTTCTTGGCTACTGGATTTCCTCTGCTCATTGACATTCTTAGTTGAGATGCCAATGGGTTGAGTTGCCATGGTTGAGGTCTTAATAATATAATCACTTGCAAAAGTGAGAGCCTCTTCCATATAGATATCCTGAACAGGTTCAGAAGTATCCACCATAGTTATGGGTGACTGATGTGGGCTAGACTGAGGAGATTCAGGAGTACTCATCTCTCTTTGAGTAGGGGAAGAGAAGAGAGACTCATGGTACTCATTGAAACCTAAGTCTTCATCAGTATAGAATGAGAGGTTGGGAATGGGTTGATTTAGATCTAAAGGTTGGGGATGGTAGCTGTCCCCAGAAGGTTGTTCACTTGAGTGTTGAGACTCAGAGTGAAGGCTTAAGGCAGTAGGGCTTGTGAGCTCATCATGGTGAGCATGAGGAACCTCAGCCCTGATTGTTGAAGAGATGGGAGTGGTTTGCTCCTCAGGGAAGTGGGAGCTCTAGTGTCCACTTCCTCCTGTGTTGGTGAGTATATGGGGACCTGCACAGACTCAATAGCTTGAGCAGGGGTTTGTTTAGTTTTTCTTTGGTAGGTGAGGATGACTTGAGGTCTTTTTGGTGGTAGAGAGTTAGAAGGTGTGGGTTCAACACTAGCTTGTGTTGCTAGGTTGTCATCTTGAGCAATGAGCTCTAACATTTTTGGGACAAGGGCTGTTTCTACCCCTGAGAAGCCTACAGTTGGCTTCTTCATGATTTTAAAGATGCCGGGCTTCATCTGTCCCAATTTAAAAATATTATCTGTTTCCCTCAACTGTGAGCCCAGTTCACAGTTGAGAATGTATTGAACATATCTAGGAAACATATAATACTCTAAGGAGTCCAAGTTAGCAAGTAATTTGTATAGACAAATTGAGAGTACTTGAACTTGACCCCTGGAACCATTCCATGCACTATGAAGGAGAGATCCTCAGGAATCTGGTCCCACCCTCCATGCTTGTTTGACAAGCTGTGGATAACCACATGGAGTAGGTATTTCCACTGGGATGAGACCTTCCCTTTCCTAAAGGTCTTTACAGAGAAATCTCCCTCATAGCCCTTATGCTCAAAGGAAAATTTGATAACTTCCTTTGGGAAGGACAACTCACCTTCTTCATTATCCAGCTGCAAATGAGTGTTGGTGATGGCCGGAGTGATGAAGATTGTCCTCCCTTGCACTGTGGAAGACAGTGCCTTCTCCCCATCCATAATGACCTCTTGGCAGGTCTTCCAAAATTCAAGTAGGTGATCCTCATAGAGAGTAGGATCAATGGTTAGGGAAGTGAAGTAATTAGATAAAGCTAAGAAACGGCAAATCTCTGAGAAACTATCATCTTTCTTAGAGCTTAACAGAGCAACCTGGTTGTGTTGCCTGTGACGTTGCATGGAGAAATCTGGGTTGTTTATGCGGTTAAGGTTGGCCATTTTAGAAGCTTAAGGATGAAGAAAGATGAAAAGAGAAGGCGGTTTGGGAATTAGGTTTGAGGAATAGTAGAATTGAAGAAAATACTAAGGGAGAGGGGGAACCGTTGGGTATTTATACGAAAAGGATTTGAACCAAAGTTAATGAAAGAGGATAAACTTTGAAATCTAAATGTCGGTCCCACCTCTGAAAAAGTAGTTTACTTTTGCTCAAAAGGTAGTTTTCTTGGAATTCGAAAAGCTTCCGAAGGTAAATTATCTTCGGAAGTTTTAATGAAAAAGCTTCCGAAGCTAAAATGACTTCGGAAGAATTTCCTGAGAATCTTGAAAATTTTGCTTCGGAAGAGAATAAAAACTTGAATGCTTTGTATATAAAACAACAAAGCTTCCGAGAGTTAATTTTGCTTCGGAAAAAAATGGTCCTTGAAAACAATTAAGTGTCTGAGACAAGTATTTAAGCTTCGGAAGATAGATTGAAACCTCTTCCGAATGTAAAATTTCTTAGATAGTTATTTACTTTAAAGACATGATTTGCTTCCGAAGGTAAATATATATCTTCCGAAGGATCAGAAAATTTTCAAGAATCTAAGGAAAATCTTCAAAAAGAATTTTTTTATCCAAAGAAAACATGAGCTTATGAGAGTGATGAACTAGACAACTTAGGACACACATATTTTAAGAAATAATTAGAATTAGTTTTAAGAAAAGATCTACTCAAAGTTAATCATCCCAATAGCGGATATTAGATATTTAAATCTCTATTCATCAAAAGCTTTTGTAAACAGATCAGCATATTGTTCATCTGTATGAACTTTGACTAGTTTAATTAATCCCTTTTCATAGTTATCTCCTATTAAATGATACCTGATATTGATGTGTTTGGTCCTTGAGTGTTGTACAGGGTTCTCAGTGGTAGAGATAGCACTATTGTTCTCTATGTGAATGCGAGTCTCCTTGAAGTTAAATCCATAGTCCAGCATCTGATTTTGAATCCAAAGCACTTAAGCATAGCAACTTGCAACAGCAATGTATTCTGCCTCAGCAGTTGATGCAGACACACAGGATTGTTTCTTGCATTGCCATGAGACAACCCTTCCACCAAGGAATTGACATCCCCCAGATGTAGACTTTGTAGTCATGTTGCAACCACCATAATCACTATCTGTATAATCATACAGATTGAAGTCAGGATTCTTTGGATACCATAAACCAAGTGTTGAAGCACCTTTGAGGTATCTTAGAATCCTCTTGACAGTGATGAGGTGAGACATCTTAGGGTTGGCTTGATATCTTGCACAAATACATGTAGCAAACATGATATCAGGTCTGCTAGCAGTAAGATACATAAGAGACCCACTCATAGCCCTATATAAGTGTTCATCTACACACTCCCCCTCAAGATCAGGTCCAAGGGAGTGGTTTCTGGCTATGGGTGTCTTAGCAACCTTACAATCAGTCATGTTGAACCTCTTAAGTATGTCCTGAACATACTTTGACTGACTTATGAAGATACCATCTTCAACTTGCTTCACTTGAATTCCAAGAAAGAAATTGAGTTCTCCCATTGCACTCATTTCAAATTTGTATTTCATCAACTTCTCAAAGTCTTTGCAGAACTTTGGATTAGTTGAACCAAAGATGATGTCATCCATATACAATTGAACTAGCAATATGTCGTTTCCTTGTCATTTGATGAAGAGAGTTCCATCTATAGTACCTCTCCTGTATCCATGTTTGCAAAGATACTTAGACAATGTCTCATACCACTTCCTGGGTGTCTGATGTAGCCCATAAAGAGCTTTGTCAAGCTTGCAGACATAATCAGGATGATCAGGGTCTACAAAACCAGGTGGTTGTTTGACATACACCTCTTCATCAATCACTCCATACAGAAAAGCACACTTCACATCAAGCTGAAAGACCTTGAAGTTCTTGGATGAAGCAAATGCCAGGAATATCCTAACAGCTTCTAATCTTGCTACTAGAGCAAAGACATCAGTCAATCCCTTCTTCTTGTGTGTATCCTTGAACAACTAGTCTAGCCTTGTTCTTGATGATAATGCCTCTATCATTCTTCTTATTCCTAAACACCCATTTGGTTCCAATGGTAGTCTTCCCATGAGGAAGAGGACAAAGGTTCCAAACTTTTTGCCTTTTGAATTGAAGCAACTCTTGTTGCATAGCTTCAACCCAACTTCCATCCTTTAGATTCTCATCAACTTTCTTTGGCTCTATCTGGGATAAGAAACAAGAGTGAAGACAAACATTTGCTTCATGGGTTTGTCCTCTTGTTCTTACCCCTGTGACAACATCTCCATTGATGTTTGTGGTGGGGTGAGACTTGTGGATCCTAAGCCGAGGGATCACAGCAAGTTGCTGAGAAAGATCTAAATTTGAGAAATTTAAATCTGGCATAGATGTTTCACCCTCCACATCACCACACTTATCAAGATTTACTTGATCCAATGAGTGTGTAACATCATTGATGTTGTCATCTATGGTGTGATTATTTGCATCAAGGAATTGTTGATCATTGTCACCACCACCATTGTTGTCTTCCATAATTGAGGTATCTTTATCTGATTGTGGAGCCTCTGAGCTGGAATTTGAAGGCACCCCAGATGTATCAGCTGAGTTTGTCATTGTAGTGCTGATAGAAACCTCATTTGCTGAAGTAGTTCCAACTGGAGCTGAAGATGTATGAGTTGAGGGTCTTCTTAGCTCAAATCTTGGATCAGGATCACCTGTATTTATATTTTCTACAGATCCCGAAACATTCTCACAAGATTTGTTAAAACAGTTGGTAACTAAATCAAGATCAAATAGCCAATCAGGACCAGAACCTGCCACACAGGGTGTGTGTTCATTGAAAGTCACATTGGCTGACTCCTCAATAATTCTAGTTCTGAGATTGTATACTCTATAACCCTTAGCCTGGGAAGAGTATCCAATGAAATGTCCATCATCTGATTTCTTAGCAAATTTGGCAATTTGATCTTTGGTATTCAAGATGGTGCGAGGACATCCAAATGACCTGAGAAAACTAATGAAAGGTTTTCTCTTGTGCCAAAGTTCATAAGGAGTCTTACCATGTGTCTTAACTACTAAAACTCTATTTTGCACATAGCAAGCAGTGTTTACTGCCTCTGCCCAGAAGGTGATGGGCAGTTTAGAGTCAGACAACATAGTTCTTGTAGCTTCAATTAGTGTCCTGTTTCTCCTCTTAGCAACACCATTTTGCTGAGAAGTCCTGGGAGCACTATATTGTCTTGTAATACCCTTTTCATCACAAAATGTATCAAGGGTTTGATTCTTGAATTTAGTCCGTTGATCACATCTTATGGTTTTGACCTTGTGATCACTTTGATTCTCAATTTTTAAGATGAAATTCTTCAGAATCTCAGGGGTCTCATCCTTAGTTCTAAGAAAGAAAACCCAAGTGAATTTTGTAAAATCATCCGTGATCACCAAACAATAAGAGGTCCTTCCTAGACTCATTACACTGGTGGGGCCAAAGAGATCCATATGTAATAAGTGTAGGGGAGTAGTGATAGAGTTCCTTTCCTTAGGCTTGTGAGACACCTTATGCTGCTTCCCTTTCAGGCATGCAACACAATGATCATCACTTGTAAACTCTTTCTTTGGCATTCCAGTTACCAAATCATGATTAATTAGTTTATTCATGTTCTTAAAGTTTACATGGCATATTCTTTTATGCCATAGGAAAGACTCATCACTATTTGCTTTAGACAGAAAGCATGAAACTTCTCCAGAGGGAGATGTTTCTTGCAAGTCCATCTTGTTCATGTTCCTTTTTCTGGGGGCTCTTAGCAGGATGTGCTCATGAGTAATGACCACTCCGGGCTTGAGAACAATGCACTCATGCTCAGTAAAGAGCATGTTATGACTCTGATCACAAAATTGGGATACACTCAGAAGATTGTACCCAAGCTCCTTGAAAAAGTTTACCTTTTCAATGTTGAGCTTACCATTTATGACCTTGCCCCTTCTAGAAATGTAACCACCTTCATCTCCTACAAAAGCAACTGGTCCTCCATCAATCCTCTCAGAGTTATGGAGTAGTGACCTATTGCCTGTCATGTGCCTGGAACAGCCACTATCAATGATCTAGACATTCTTGTTTGTATTGAGTTGTTCCTGCACAAAGAAAATGATTAGTTACATTTGGAAACCCAAGCCTTATTTGTCTTGGGCTCACTAAGTATAATAGAAGGTAATGCAATAGTAATAGATCCTATGGTTGTGCTAGGAGGATCTTGAGCTGTTGTTGATGGAGAATTTTCTGTCACTTGGTCTTTCTTAGACTTCCACACCACCTTTGGAGTCTTGGACTTGACCTTCAAAACTTCGGAAGCTTTTGGGACTTCGGAAGTTTTGATGACTGAACCTTCGGAAGATTCTGCAGCCACTGCAGCAGACTTCAGTACTTCGGAAGAATTCCTTTCTTCCGAGACCAACTTCTCTTTCGAAGGTAATTTTCCATTTGCCTTCTTCTTAGATTTGGAGCTTCTGAAGGAAACAGATTTTCCTTCCGAAGCTTGAATCTTCTTGGAACTCTTTGAAGTCTTTTGTCACACCCCCGCTAAAAGCGGAAACACGGGGATGTAACGAGATCGGGATCGTCATAACACATGGTAAGCAAGAGAGTTGCAATATAATAAATGATGATAAAGCGTGTCAAGACGACACCCGACACAAATGGAGACTTGTGTCGTATTTAGTCAATATTCACGACAGCATAGCCAAAAGCATAAACATGTTAAATGATTCACATAGTCAAAGATGATAACATTGTAATGTAAATACCCACAACCCGAGAACAAGTATCAAAAGAATGAAATTGTTTAATCAGACTACAACATTGTATCAAAACGTTGTTTGTCAAATATGTTTAGTCTCAGAAATGCATCCTAGGGTCTCCACTAAGGCAGCACACCTAGATCCTCAGTTAGCATTGTCAGCTGAAAAGATATGCTCAAAATGGTCAACAAAATTGTTGGTGAGCTCGCAAGTTTAAATAGTAAATAAGTAATTGATGCTGTATAGTAAATGATGTGGAATACCATGTATACAGTTATAAGTAAGTAAAATCACATGACAATGAGCTTTGCAACCAAACCTAACGACGTACACAAAGATATTGTTGAAATATATTCACCTAAGGGGCCGTTCTTGGCCAATGATGGTACTAACTAGTATACCAACAAACTAGGGTGGGGGTGTCAACGCAGTAGAACTACCAATACCTATCCGTCGGTTCCCACACTGGAATTAAATAGTTGCAAAGAAAGTACCACACAACAAACTCAAGCATGTATCAGATAAGTACTCACAAAACAGTAACACGTTGATTCCAAGTATGTAAATTGTACAACATTGAAAATGGATGAGCATACTTTTCCCCCATGTTTGTAAATGATTGAAATGTTGTATAAGCATAAAAAGGGGCCACGAAACTCACTTGTTAGGTGGTAAGTATGAATGATCAAGTTTCCAAATGTTGTATGCAATGAACGGTCAAACACCTATTGACAGTTATTGTTAAGCATTAATGATATGTATAAAGCAAACGGTAACGTTCGGTCGGTTCGGGTTGTATCGGTTGAATCGCGGGTAACACACACAAACAGACGCATGTATTAGATCTTATGTAGATCCAAGTACTAGACATCGTCGCCATTGCTGCTGATATTTGTGTAAAAGTTCCATTGTTATTAAAGAAGTATTTGGTAAACATTAGTAGTTACAAATCGGTTATTGATACTTGTAAAATGTTGAGTTAATTTAATTTGGAATAACATTAGTAAGTTTGATAACGTTGACATTAACATTGTCATTAGCAATGGCAACCGTGTTGATGTCATCTTAACACCACACGACATACACACACCACACACAAGAAGGAAATCACACACAACAACTTCAGTCGCACGATAGGACCAGAGGCATGACTCAACACTCCATTCGCACGAATCAACCCTCAATCGTACGAATCAGCTTCATTCGTACGATTGAACCTTCATTCGTACGACTGACATTTAGTCGTACCTCACAACACCCAATCGCACGACTCAACCTCCATACGCACGAATCAACCTTCATTCGTACGAATCAGCTTCATTCGTACGACTGAACCTTCATTCGTGCGATTGGCCTTCAGTCGTGTGATACACGCACAATCGCACACATTCATTTGGTCGCCCAACTCAATCGCACACATACATTCGCTCGCATGACTCAATCGCACACATTCATTCGCTCGCATGACTCAATCGTACACATACACACAGTCGCACGACTCAGTCGCACGACACAGCACAACTCTGTCGCACGATTGACTCAGACGCATGATTCAGTCGCACGACTCACCCAGTCGCACGGCTCAATCGCATGACAGACCCAGTCGCCTGAACAGAAAGTGTTGGATCAAGAAAGGCTGGTGCAACCAAAACCAAGTCACTTAGAAGATTTTGGTACAACAATCAAAGGACTTCCGAAGCTAAGTATGGAACTTCCGAAGGAAAAAGGAGCTCTTCCGAAGACAAAGTGTAAAGCTTACTTCCGAAGGAAAACTCCAACTTCCAAAGAAAAAGAATCTACTTCTGAAGATCAAGACTCAGAAAGAAAGATCTAAAGTCAACTTCCGACGTACAGAAGTCCTCAAAGCCTCGGAAGTATAGAAGCCTCTTCCGAAGTATAAGTGGCTTCGGAAGAACTTGTTCTTCCGAAGCCAACTTACTTTCGGAAGACACTCATATTATCCAGTGGACATAAGTATGGTATCTCTGACACTCCGCTGCAAATCTCTGAGATACTGCATGGCGTTTTCTCAAAAGCCATGTAGTTGACCATACTTTAATCCACTGTTTACCTTTTATGTTAGTACAGTTGCCATCTTTAGTTGGTGACAAAAAGTAAGTCATGGACATGTCATGACTACCATATATTAGATAATACTTAATCTAAGATACCTTAACTTTAGCATTGTAGTATATGCTTTAGTCTTAGGTTTCCAGCTGGTATCGAAGTATATCCGGCTGTAGGATCTAGTATATATAGTTTCTCATTGTAACTCTTGTTTCATGCTTGTAAGAGTCTTGTAATATCTTGAGTTGAGAAGTAATATATACAAGTGCCTTGAAAATTTATTTTTGCGTGTTCCTTTGCTACTTATTATATTATTATCAACTCTTGTAAAAGACATTACTTCATCTGATTTGAGTGTTTCCATAAGTGAGTTTGAGAGAAATACAAGTGTTTAAGTGACAAACCCGATCCTGCAATTTGTATAAGAGCTTTTTAGGCTCTTGATTGTGAGATCTTACCATCCTAATCAACCTGTTTTCACTCCTCCTTATACCTCACTCAAAATGGCCCTCAACAAATCTGAAGTAGAGATGGGGACGATGATCAAAGCACCCATCATCACCCCTGAAAACTTCAGGTCTTGGAGGAGAAGAATGGAAGGCTTCATCAGGTATCAAGACAGCAAGATGTGGCAATCCATTGTCAATGGCCCGTATAAGCCAAAAGTAGCTGGTGGAAACGGTGCCATGATTGAGAAAGCCATTAAAGATTATTCTGATGAAGACAGGAAGAAGCTTGACATCGACAGCAATGCTATGACTGTTCTTATGACTGCAATTCCAAACTCTATCATGGTGGGGTTTGAGTATTGCAAGTCTGCCAAAGAACTCTTTGATGCTCTTGCTCAAATGTACTCAAGCTCAAATGACTCCAAGAAGGACTCACTGAAGCAGCAGTTCGAGAACTTCACCTATGTTACTGGAGAAACTCTTAGCTAGCAATATTTCAGGTACATGGATCTCATTTCTTCCCTTCAATCTGTGAGAATTGCTCATGAACTTAGAGACTTTACAAGAAAGTTCATGAGTGCATTACCTAATGAGTGGACATTCTACTGCGTCTCTATCAAGAGAACAGAGAATCTGAATACACTCACCATGACCGAACTCTATGGGATCCTTGATGGATACCGTTTGGAAATGGAAAGTAAGAGGGGTCATCAGACAAGCAGACCCTTGAGTCTTCCTGCTAGCAACGCTTAAATGGTTGCTGAAGGCTCAGGAATCTCCCAGCCTCAACAATACCTGACTTACACCCAGCAGCCATCTTGTTCCTCTGGGCCATACATCATATTTCCTGAGACTCCAAGGTCTCAACAAGCTCAGCAAAGCTCCTTTCAGGACAGCTGTGCTTTTGTCTCAGGAAGTGGACACTCAAATGATTATCAATACTGTTTTGATGATCTAGAGTGTTTTAGCCCGGATGACGTAGAATACGTGGACATAGTCCAACAAATGGCTCTTCTAACCTACAGAGCAAAGAAGTTCTTTAAGAGAACTGGAAGGCAATTCCCTCAGAACCCAATCAACAGCAAATTTGGGTTTGACAAAACCAAGGCCAAATGTTACAACTGTAACCAACTTGGTCATTTTGCAAGGGAATGCAAGGCTCCCAAGTCCAACCCGGGAACCCCACAGGCCTCCACACATCCCTCCACACCAAAGCCCACCAGAAAGTCAACAGAAACTGCTGCAATGGCTCAAGAAGTTGACTGGAGCTTTATGGTACAGGATGTGACTCTTGCTCAAGCACTCATGGCCGGAACAGATGAAAACAAGGTATATGAACATCTCTGTACTCTTGCCTGTATTGCTTAGGTTAAACTGTATCAGGACTACAATATGGAGATTAAATCTGATATTGAGTCTTTAAATGTTTTAAAATCTGACTTTAAAAGGGCTGAATCTGACTACCAAAGAAAAATTGAGGAGTTAGAGAAAACTGTCCCTATAAAAACATGAACATACAAACTAAAAGACTCAGATAAAGGATTTAATATCCAAATTGAATGAGGCTCAAGCCCAGCTTGTCACTGCTGAGGCTCAAGCCCAGCTTTTCACTGTTGAGGCTCAAGCCAGGAAGTATGCTATTTCGAGCAAAACTTCCAAGCCATTCTTGCATCATCCTCACACTCAAAACTTTGTTACCAAAACAAAGGTGGGTTGGGAACCAATGAAATTGCTCCACCACACTCTTATGAGTCTATAAGACAACCAAGGTGTGGTACTGAAGAGCAAGAGGTTCCATATGCTGACCCACCTTCTCATGAGTCAAAGAATGATGCAACTATGGAGACCATCACAGGGAAGAACCAGGTAATTATGCCCTCCCCTACCAATGATGATCAAACCCTGACCACCAAAGCCAGAAGAAGCAGAGCTAAGGCAGCCAGAAAAACTGCCAAGAAAGTGGCTGAGTCCAAGCTAAAGATAGACCCAAAGCAAAAGGGTGTAGTCATCTCAGCTGGATTCCAGGTGGTTGAAAATTCTGATTTAGGAAAGGGGTGTAGTACCAGTACTCCTATCCTACCAAAGGATCAGAAATTAAAGGGAAAGGTTGCTGATGAAGAGAAAAAGAACAAGAAACAGCAATCCTCACATTCCCAAAAGATTAACATTGCATGCATAATGTGTGGTCTGCAAAACCACATGGCCAAAGATTGTTACTACAATCCTGCTAGCACACATTATGCAAATAATGTTAAAAAGGAAGGAGTCAGGGAAGGTTTCTCATTTGGACCATATTAAATGGTTCAAGTGATGAAAAAGGGAAAGCTTGTTTCCGAAGCAAGGTTTCTTTCGGAAGAAGATTCTTCTTCCGAAAGGAAAAAGGCTTCGGAAGCTAAAGCTGTAAATACTCAGAAAAGCAAAAGAGTCCCCTTGAAACCATCCCAGAAGAAGACTGCTTCGGAAGAAAAGGTGGTGAAGGTTTCTTCCAAAAAGAAAGAAGCTTCGGAAGAATGCCAAGCTACAAAAACTTCAACAAGCTCATCCTCTATGATCAACCAAGGGATGGAATGGAAGATCAAGGAAGATGTTGTAGCCCAAACATCTTCTTCAAACACATGCATTGAACCCCCATGCATAAATTATGGTTCAATTATGTCATTATCATTGGAAGAACCCAAGACCAATAAGGTTTGGGTTTCCAATCAAAACTAATTATCTCACCTTGTGTGCAGGGACATCCATATGACAAGAATAACCACATTTGGATTGTAGATAGTGGATGCTCCAGGCACATGACAGGGAACAGATCTCTCCTTCAACAATTTCAACATTATGATGGAGGTCATGTCCAGTTTGGAGGTGAGGCCGGAGGATATATTTCTGGCAGAGGAAGTATATCCAATGGAAAGTTAAAGGTTGACAAAGTTAATTTTGTCAAACAGCTTGAACACAACCTGTTAAGTGTTTCTCAATTCTGTGATTAAAAGCATCAAATGCTCTTCACAGAACATGAGTGCATTATCCTCAAACCCGGGATGACAATTTCTCAGGAATTGGTGCTTCTTAGATCTCCCAAGAAAGGGGATATGTACGAGCTGGATATGAACAATGCTTCCCCAATGGGAGGAGTATCATGCTTTCTTTCCAAAGCTGGTGGTGATGAGTAAACACTATGGCATAAACGAATGTGTCATGTAAATTTTAATACAATGAATAAATTGGCTAAAAATAACTTGGTACATGGTTTGCCTAAAAAGGAATTTTTCTACAAAGATAACTGTGTTGCTTGCCTGAAAGGGAAACAACACAGGGAATCTCATAAATCCAAAGTTGTTAACTCCATCACCACTCCATTACACTTATTGCACATGGATCTATTTGGTCCCACAAGTATAATGAGCATTGGAAGGAAATCATATTGCCTTGTGATTGTTGATGATTTTACTAGATTCACATGGGTATTCTTTTTAAGAACCAAAGATGAAACTGCTAAAACTTTGAAATCTTTTATTCTTAAAATAGAAAATCAAGTTGATCACAAGGTTAAAATAATTAGAAGTGATCAAGGGACTGAGTTTAAGAACCTAGTTCGTGACTCATTTTGTAACTCAAAAGGGATTGCCATACAATATAGTGCTCCCAGAACTCCTCAACAAAATGGTGTTGCTGAGAGGAGAAATAGGACACTAATTGAGGCTGCTCGGACTATGTTAGCTGATTCAAAGCTGCCTCTAACATTCTGGGCAGAGGCACTCAGCACTGCATGCTATGTGCAGAACAGAGTTCTTATAGTAAAGCCACATGGAAAAACCCCTCATGAGTTATGGAACAACAGGCCACCGTTCATTGGCTTTCTAAGGTCCTTTGGCAGCAGGTGTACCATACATAACACAAAAGACAATTTGGCAAAATTTGCTGAAAAGTCGGATGATGCTATCTTTGTTGGATATTCCTCTTACTCTAAAGCTTATAGGGTTTATAATATTAAAAATCAACAATTTGAGGAATCTTCCAACATTGTAGTCAATGAGCACACTCCTTGTGTTAGGGGGAATGGCCTGATCATATCTTTGATTTAGAATTGTTTCCAGACTATTCTAAACCATCTTGTGAGAAAGTTTCAGCTGGAACAGGTGCTCAAAGTGACTCTGATGAAGATCAACTGTTTGAGCTTCCCAGACCTATTCCAAGTTCTCCAAGAGTTGCAACAAATCAAGTTCCCACTATTGAAAGATCTGACAGTATAACCATCTCAAGAGATAGTGGTACTACAACAAGGGATTCACCTGCTGACTTTCAAATCTCTTCAGGTGACACTGCACAACACCAGGCTGACAAAAGCACCATCTTGAAGGAACATGCAATTGTTAATGATGCTTCACAGCAAACAAATGATGATGTTTCTCTTTCATTCAATCAGTCCTCATTGAATGAGTTTGAAACAACAGCTGGACCAAGTATTCAAGCTCCTGAGCAAAATATGTCCAATTTGGATTTGTCTTTGCAACTGGAGGTGATTCCTAGACTCAGGATTCATAACACTCATCCAGCTGAAAACATCATAGGGGAAGTCTCTGAAGGTGTGAGAACAAGAGGACAAACTCACAATGGGAATGTCTGCTTGTACTCATGCTTTTTATCCCAAATGGAACCCAAGAAGGTGGAAGATGCCTTGAAAGATAGTAGTTGGGTTGAATCAATACAAGAGGAGCTGCTTCAATTCAAAAGACAAAAGGTTTGGAACCTATGTCCTCTACCATCTGGTCAAGTACCTATAGGCACTAAATGGGTATTCAGAAACAAGAGAGATGATAGAGGCTTGATTATCAAGAACAAGGCAAGACTGGTGGTTCAAGGATACACTCAAGAGGAAGGAATCGATTATACTGATGTCTTTGCACCTGTTGCAAGACTTGAGGCAGTTAGGATCTTCCTTGCTTATGCTGCATCCAAGAATTTTACTGTCTACCAGCTTGATGTCAAGTGTGCCTTTCTATATGGGGATATAGATAGGGAAGTCTATGTATGCCAACCTCCAGGGTTTGAAGATCCACAGCATCCCAACTATGTGTGCAAATTGGATAAAGCTCTATATGGGTTGCACCAAGCACCTAGGCTGTGGTATGAGACATTGTCTCAGTTTCTCCTGAAGAATGGTTACACTAGAGGTACCATTGATAAGACTCTTTTTATAAGAAAGTCTAGGAAAGACATCTTGCTCGTTCAAGTCTATGTTGATGATATCATATTTGGTTCCTCAAATGACCAAATGTGTAAAGACTTTGAGTGCATTATGAAGAAGAAGTTCGAGATGAGTTCCATGGGAAAAATGGACTTTTTCCTTGGAATTCAAGTAAAGCAATTGAAGGAAGGGTTCTTTATCAATCAATCTAAGTATGTCAATGTTGTCTTAGAACGATTTGATATGAAGGATTGTAAAGCAGCAAAAACACCTATACCCAGAAACCACAATCTCTGCCCTGATTCTGAGGGGGAGGATACTGATCAACATCAGTACAGAGTGATTATTGGTTCTCTGATGATGTCACAGCAAGTAGACCTGATATCATGTTTGCAACTTGCATTTGTGCAAGATATCAGGCTGCTCCAAAGGTGTCTCACCTAATAGCTGCCAAGAGAATTCTTAGATACCTCAAAGGAGCACCAAAACTAGGTCTCTGGTATCCAAGAAATAGTGATTTCAATCTCTATGGTTACTCTGACAGTGATTATGGTGGCTGCAACATCAACAAGAAATCAACATCTGGTGGATGTCAATTTCTTGGTGGAAGGATCATCTTATGACAATGCAAGAAGCAATCCTGTGTCTCTACATCAACTGCTGTAGCTGAATACATTGATACTGCTAGTTGCTATGCTCAGCTTCTGTGGATTCAAAACCAGATGATAGACTACGAATTCAACTTGATGAGCACTCCTATCCACATTGACAACAACAATGCTATATCCATTACTGAAAATCCAGTGAAGCACTCTAAGACTAAGCACATTGATATCAGGTATCATTTCATTAGAGATATTCATGAGAAAAATCTTATCAAACTAATCAAAGTTGACTCAAATGAACAATATGCTGACTTGTTTACCAAAGCCTTTGATGAACAAAGATTTAAATATCTCATTACAGCTATTAGGATGATAAACATTGATTAGTTGATCTCATTTGAAAACCTTTTAATGTGTAAAGTCTCATGTCAAAACAATCTAAGCCCTGTTACAAAAGATCTTTTTCTAAATTTTATCTAAGTATGAATTCTTTCGAAGAGAAATTAACCCTCGGAAGATATTTTGCATCTCTTCCAAAGCAAATTTCTCCCAGGATAATTTTCTTCTCGGAAGAGTGTTAAGTCTCGGAAGAAGCGATTGATTTCATATCAGATCTACTTCCGAAGCTTATAACACACTCCACTTGAAAAGCAACATATACTCTCGGAAGTAATTAATTTACCTTGGGAAGTAAATTTGCCTTCGGAAGAATATTACCTTCGGAAATGCTTTATACACGGAAGAAAGATTTTACTGTGTAACGGAAATCTTTTGGGCCCCACTCTATAAAAAGTAAAGATTTTGTTAATGATGTCGGATTATTAAAATGGACTAACCTTAGCGCCCATGTCACATCGTCTTATCCAAAACCCTCTTTAAACCGCCATTCCACCATTTAAATACTTCAGGATAATCACTTACATCCTTTTTACCCAAATTACTGCCCTAAAAGTTTTCTTCATCTTCAATTTACCCTATTCCAAACTATCTTTGTGTAACTTTCTTCAATGGCACTAAACCCTCAGCACAACCAAGTCGCACTCCTTGATTCTTCAAGGGATGTTGACTTCTCAGACATCATCTCTTTTCTGACCCGATCTTCATACTACACCGCGCTGACTGTAAACCCCATGATTTACACAAACCAAATGTCTGAACTTTGGGCAAATGGTCAGATTGAAACCCTAAATGGGGTTCGTGTTATTCGATTGAGCATATGTGGCCAGGAGTTGGTCATATCTGAACAGATCATCAGGGAGCATCTAGAGCTTCATGATGAGGGCGCTCCAACGAAATTCTCCAAAACAGATTTGGACAATTCTTATCTCCAAATGGGATATGGTGGAGATGTCAGCAGGTCAACTGTCTACAAATTCAACTTCTCTTACAAATGGAAGTTCCTGCTGCATGTGGTTCTTCACTGCATGTCTAATAAATCTGGGGGATGGGATCAAATCCCATATGAACTTGGATGCCTAGTTCATGGGTTGGTAAAAAGCCTCCGCTTCAACTATTCAAGGTTTGTGCTGACTAACCTAATGGGAAATCTTCAAAGGGACACATTTTTCATGTATCCCAGGTTTCTCCAGCACATAATCAACTGTGAGCTGGACCAGGGCAAGCTTGTCTGTGAAGCTGCTCTGACTGCTCCTCAAATGAGGCCGACCATCTTCAAGACCTTGAAGAGAGTGTCCACCAACTTCACCGGAAGAGATACTACACTTCTTCCAGGTATGATTGAGCCATTGGCTCCTGGTGACATCCCTGTTAACCTCACAGGTGATGAACCCACACCAGCAACTACCCTCACTCTGCCAAATCTACCTTCTCCACCCATTACATTTACCTATCAGAGACGTCACAAACGAACCCTTGTTCAATCTACTCTGATTGAACAAGCTCCTCATATTCTACCCAAAAAGGCTAGAGTGGAACAAAGGGCTCCCACTCAGCCTGAGGTCCAACCATCCTTCACAATTGACCTCAATATGGGTCTTGAGTCTCCTCAGTCTCAGACCCATTAGCCCGAAACCCAAGCTGATAGCCCTCAGGGAGAGTCTTTATACTTCCCTGAGCAGCCAAAAAGGGACATCCCTATCACAGGCTCATTGCCTTTAGACATTGATCAAAGTCCCAGGTCATTAGGTTTCACTTCCATATCCTTTACTGACCTTTTGATTGGAGCTGGTGAAGAGATTATGTCTCTTAAGGGCAATGAAGTTGATCCACATCACCCTCTCAAAGATCAACAGAGCCTAGAGAGACCTCTTATCTCTAGCCCCCATCAGCAAACCTTTACTGAGGTGAGTCCCACTGATGTGGAGGGGACTCATGTAGATTCAGCTGCCACTACTGGAGGAGCCTTAATGGATCCTCAGGACAGTGGTAACATAAATGAGACTTAATCTACGGCAACCATGACCTTTGATGACTCTGAAAGAGACATCACTGTACAATAGAAACCAGGGCACCAAGAAACCACATCTGGTGGTGAGGATGAACATACAAGGTATGTTACCTCATCTCCCCGTGATTCTTCAAAAGAAGATGAGGGAAGAATGCAACTCACTATTCAAGACCTACTTTTTGAAGTCTCAAATCTTGAATCTAAGGTTAGGACTTTAGAGGATAGGTTTGCCACTCAGCAACTTGAGATTGAAACTCTCAAGGCCAAACTAGCTGAGAAACAGATTGAGAGGTCTGTTAGGCATGTACCAACTCAGGTCTCCTTGACCTCTTCCTCTAGCTCATCAAGCTCTCAGGATGATGCTACCAAAAAGGGGGAGAGTGTTCAGAGACAATGTCAAAGACAGGAGGAAACCCAAAGTCAAGCTCTCACTTCCTTAAGCTCAAAGTATCCTGTGCAACAAGCTGCAATTTTCCCTGAGCCTCCTCCAGTTGTTTTTCAAGTGGATCAAAGAATGCTCCAAGATCTCAATAGGTTCTTTAACAAGTTCCTATTGGAATCTCTTATAGAACAGCCAAGCCCTGATATGTCTTCGATCTACTTCGGAGCTCAAGAGCTTCAGAGGTTAAATGCACCTTCTACCACTATTGATGAAGTTGGTCAACCTAAGGTCCAAGTGGAACCTGAGATTAACTTCGAAGGGGAAACAAGGACTGATGGCCCAACAACTGAAACAGTTGGGACAGATAGTGCATCTTCACAGATTTCCGAAGCACAATTCAAAGCCTCGGAAGAACAATCTCAAACTTCCGAAGCTGAGATTGCTGCTGCGGAAGGACTATTCTCATTATCCGATGATCTAATAGTCATAGATGCAATTCTGGAACTTGCATCTGAGGTTAATAGGGAGGATTTTCTCACCCAACCTTTAGCTCTGACATCAGCATTAACTCCAGCTCCCATCTCTACTTCTCAACCTGAATCTTCCATTCAAGAACCCCCAAAGTCCAGCCTTTCCGAAGACAACAAAGGAAAAAGGAAGATGACTTCGGAAGAGCTTCAGGAGGAAGAAAGGTTGGAGAAACTCAAAAGAAAAGGTAGGCTTCCAACTGGAAAACTATTAGCGGCAAGTACCAAAGCAGCTGCAGCCAACCAGGAGGAAGTTAACAACTGAAAAAGAGTAGAGATTATTGATAGACTTGTTAGTCTAGGAGCTTCAACTGAAGATGTACTCCTGCTACCATTAGAGGAGTTAATAGAGCTGGAAAAGGCAACCTTGCTGCTAAAACAGCAAAAAAAAAGAAGCTGCAAGGTTGGCCTTAGAAGAAGAAAGGGAGAGGAAAGAAAGAGAAGCTGATCTGCAGCTCAGGAGGGAAAGGATAACCTTCCTAACCTCCAGAGGTTTCTCTCAAGAAGAATTGTCTCCATATAACAATGATACGATCTTATGGCTCTTCAACAAAGAGCAAGATCAAATGGAGAAAGAGAGAAAGAGAGCTGCAAGGGAAAAGCTGTTGCAGAAGAAGAAGAATGAAGAGGAAGCAGGACTGACTGCTGCCAAGAAGATAGGTGAGAAGGCCTGGATGAAGAGCTATCTCAAGGCTCATGGCTTCTCTGGTAGGCAGGTGGGTCCTATGTCAGAAAAGACTCTCCAGCGACATGTCAGTGACATTAAGGGTGACATTCGCGCGGGGAAGAGGAAGGAGATGTATAGAAGGGGACAGGGGATGACCTTCAAAGCAACCACTCAACCCAAACTCCAAACCCAACCTCAACCTGAACCTATACCCTTTTCATTCCCAATCAAAACCGAACCAACCTCTGAACCATATACCCCTGAACCTACACCATCACACCTACCAACCTCTTCACCTCAACCACTTAAACAACCTATCCTCCAACCCAAAACTCTAGCCAGAACCAAAACACCTCAACCTACCCATCAACCCATCTAACCATCCCCTCAGCCTTCTAAACATCTCTCCTTGGAAGAATTCAAGGCAGTCAAGACAAAGCTCATAAACTGCACAACACTGAACGATATCTCCTGTGAGGAGGATTCAGTCAATTTAACCTATGTTGACGGATCCTCAAGTTCCCTCACTAGAGATCAATTTCTTGATCTGCCCAGAGGAACTTTGGACCAAGCTGCATAACTCCTTGGCCTCAATTCAGACACTTTGAATGAGGAAGAAAAGAAGCTAAGGATAAGGCTGGTGACTCTACTAGATACTAAGAAAGGAGACAGGGTGCCAAGACAACCTCTTGCACCTAGAAAGAAGATCATCCAGTGGAGGTTCGAAGACTCTTCTCACAACTTTGTTGTTGAAAGAGAGAATGGAAAGCTCAACAGGCTGAGTGCCTCACCTCTGCTACACTTGAGCAGGTTTGACATTGCTGAGTTAGCAGAGAAGCCATTCTCCAACCCTTCAAACTCTGATGTAGCTGCCCATCAGAAATCATCTAGGCAGCCTTCATATGGCCGAGCTAACTGCTAGAAGCAAGGTTGAAGAAGAGTTGAAACTGAGAGAGGAGGAGGAAAGGAAGGGATCAGCAACCAAACGCAAAGCCTTTCTACAAATGGTTGAAGGTCCTGAACTTGAATCCATAGTTAGATAGGAGTATGACTATAACTCCTATCAACTAAATCTCTTCAGGGGGACATAACAGAGGGTACATGTCATTCAGAGTGATAGACTGGATCTCCTATCTACCAATGACTTGTACAAGCTTCTCAGCACCACTTCAGGGAAGAACAAAGAGACAGACAAATACCTTTTGTCCCTGGTGCTGAAGGCTTTGAGAAGCAGAAATAAGTGAGGTTTTGGTAGCATCAGCCTAGGGGGAGTTTGTTGGATCTAGAAAGGCTGGTGCAACCAAAACCAAGTCACTTAGAAGATTTTGGTACAACAATCAAAGGACTTCCGAAGCTAAGTATGGAACTTCTGAAGGAAGAAGGAGCTCTTCCGAAGAAAAAGTGTAAAGCTTACTTCCGAAGGAAAACTCCAACTTCCGAAGACAAAGAACCTACTTCCGAAGATCATGACTCAGAAAGAAAGATCTAAAGTCAACTTCCGAAGTACAGAAGTCCTCAAAGCCTCGGAAGTATAGAAGCCTCTTCCGAAGTATAAGTGGCTTTGGAAGAACTTGTTCTTCCGAAGCCAACTTACCTTCGGAAGACACTCCTATTATCCAGTGGACATAAGTATGGTATCTCTGACACTCCGCTGCAAATCTCTGAGATACTGCATGGCGTTTTCTCAAAAGCCATGTAGTTGACCATACTTTATTCCACTGTTTACCTTTTATGTTAGTACAGTTGCCATCTTTAGTTGGTTACATAAGGTAAGTCATGGACATGTCATGACTACCATATCTTAGATAATACTTTACCATACTTTAATCCACTGTTTACCTTTTAATGCTTTAGTCTTAGGTTTCCAGCTGGTATCAAAGTATATCGGGCTGTAGGATCTAGTATATATAGTTTCTCATTGTAACACTTGTTTCATGGTTATAAGAGTCTTGTAATATCTTGAGTTGAGAAGTAATATATACAAGTGCGTTAAAAATTTATTTCTGAGTGTTCCTTTTCTACTTATATTATTATCAACTCTTGTAAAAGACATTACTTCATCTGATTTGAGTGTTTCCATAAGTGAGTTTGAGAGAAATACAAGTGTTTAAGTGACAAACCCGATCCTGCAGAAAGTCGCAACTGCAGGAGGTCAGAGCAGCTCCGAGCATGAGTTTTACACAACAAGGACTTCCAGAAACACACTACAAGCACACACAAACAAGAAGAACACGTAGAAAGACATCACACACACCCACACAACCTCATGTGTTCGGGTTGAACCCGAACACCCGAAACCCTAGTTTGGACAATCGTGAATAAGCAAGAAAAGGGACAACCAAGGTCGTCTACCTGCAAGAATGGAGTAGACTCGGTTGTAGTCGAAGTGTAGACGGTGAAAACGCAACGAAAATGAGCGGTTTTGGTGCAAGGAGGAGGAAGAAAAGTGAAGAAGAAGATTTGAAGAAGAAGAGGTGAATGGAGGCTAGGGCTGGAAATGGGGTATTTATACCCATCCCTAGTTTGGCAAAATCTCACATTTAGTCCCTGCACTTAACCCCCGAGTTTCCCAAATTTGTTTCGGTTGAAAACGACTTTAATAGATTTGTTATATTAATGATAAAAATATATTTAATGATGTTTGTAACTCAAAAATGGTTTTATTAGTGATAATAATATTATATAAAAATGGTATATTTAATGGTAACGATGAAGAAGGTTTTAATAGTTTTTAAAGATAGCACACGCTTACGATACGAACACAAGAATAAAGACGATAAAGCAAGCATGATATCCACACAAGGAGTTAATAAAGATGAGGAATGAACGAGCGAAGAAAAGTTAACGAAGTCCACGTTAATTGACGGACCTTTAGGTGACGGATGTCACAGTATCCCCCAGTTGAGAGAATTTCGTCCCGAAATTCAGCTGGAGTTAGGTCCAAGGGTGTCATCCTCGAATAGTTGTGGATATTTGAGTTTCATATGATCTTCCCGTTCCCATGTAAACTCTGGCCCTCGCTTTGAATTCCACCTTACGCGAACAATTGGTATTCTACTGCGCTTCAATTACTTGACCTTTCGATCCATGATCTCAATGGGTTCCTCAACAAAATGAAGCTTTTCGTCAATCTTGATTTCCTCAATTGGTACGTGAAGAGATTTTTCAGCCAAACACTTCTTGAGGTTCGACACGTGGAAAGTATCATGTACACCGCTGAGTTCTTGTGGCAACCTTAATCGGTAAGCCACTGGACCGATTCTTTCTGTAATCTCGAATGGTCCTACATATCTTGGGGCTAACTTCCCTTTCTTTCCAAATCGAACGATTCCTTTCCAAGGAGAGACTTTAAGTAAAACCTGATCCCCAATGTTGAATTCTAGAGGCTTCCAGCGGTTGTCGGCATAGCTCTTTTGGCGATCTCTGGCAGCTTTTAGTCGGTCTTTGATTTGAAAGATCTTGTTGGTTGTTTCTTGAATGATCTCTGGGCCTGTTAACTGACTTTCACCAATCTCGGCCAAACAAACGGGTGATCTACATTTCCTTCCATACAATGCTTCGAACGGAGCACATCCATCGCTTGTATGGTAGCTGTTGTTGTAAGAGAACTCGATCAGCGGTAGATGAGCTTCCCAACTACCACCAAAGTCGATTACACACGCCCTCAGCATGTCTTCTAGCGTTTGTATAGTTCGTTCACTTTGGCCATCTGTCTGAGGGTGATAGGCGGTACTCATATCTAATCAAGTGCCCATCGCTTTCTGTAGTGTCTGCCAAAATCGTGAAGTAAATCGGCTGTCACAGTCGGATATGATTGACACTGGCACCCCGTGCCGTGTCATGACCTCCTTGATGTACAATCTCGCCAATTTATCCATTTTGTAGTCTTCTCGGATCGCCAAGAAATGAGCTGACTTCGTCATCCGATCCACTACGACCCATATCGAGTCATGCCCGCTGCTCGTTCTAGGGAGTTTGGTAATAAAATCCATAGCTATATTCTCCCATTTCCACTCGGGAATTTCAGGTTGCTGTAATAATCCCGATGGTTTCTGATGTTCAACTTTAACTTTCGAGGATGTTAAGCATCTGTTTACGTACATAGCAATGTCTTTCTTCATGTCTGGCCACCAGTACAGATCCTTATGATTGTGGTACATCTTGTCTGCACCAGGATGAATAGAATATCACGTCTTGTGTGCTTCATCCATGACTAAGGTACGTATACCTCCCCATCTAGGTACCCATATACGATCCATGAAGTGCTGTATACCATCATCCTTGCAACTCATTTGTTTATCCAACCCTCGGAATTCTTCTCCCACAAGGTTTTCTTCTTTCAATGTTTCACTTTGTGCAATTTGGATCTGGGCTTTCAAGTTCATTTGAATAGTCAGTCCCAACGCTCGAGCACGTAGTGGTTTCACGCGTTCTTTGCGGCTTAAAGCATCATCCACCACATTAGCTTTCCCCGGATGATACTGGATTTCACAATCGTAGTCACTAAGTAGTTCTACCCAACGTCGCTGACGCATATTAAGTTCCTTCTGATCCAGGATATGTTAGAGGCTCTTATGATTTATGTAGATGATGCATTTGGTTCCATACAGATAATGCCTCCATATCTTGAGTGCAAATACTACAGCGCCCAACTCAAGATCATGAATTGTATAGTTCTTTTCGTGCACCTTAAGTTGTCGCGACGCGTAGGCAATCACCTTATTCTTCTGCATTAGCACACATCCCAATCCTTGATGTGAAGCATCGCAGTACACCACAAAATCATCTGTTCCGTCCGGGAGGGACAATATCGGTGCATTGCACAACTTCTCTTTCAACGTTTGGAATGCTTGTTCTTATGCATGTCCCCAATCAAACTTCTTGTCTTTCTGAGTCAGCAGTGTTAACGGTTGAGCAATCCTTGAAAAATTCACGATGAAGCGACGATAGTAACCGGCTAATCCTAAGAATTGCCGTATCTCTGATGGTGTCTGGGGTGCATCCCATTTCTTCACCGCTTCGATCTTTCCGGGATCTACATGAATCCCATCCTCGTTAACCACATGACCCAAAAACTTCACTTCTCGCAACCAGAATTCACACTTCGAGAACTTGGCGAAAAGTTTCTCTTCCCGTAATAGTTCCAATATTGTCCGAAGGTGTTCTTCGTGATCCTGTTTTGATCGGGAGTAGATAAGTGTGTCGTCTATGAATACGATCACAAATTTATCCAAGTAAGGTTTGCACACCCGATTCATTAGGTCCATAAACACAGCTGGTGCGTTAGTCAACCCGAACGACATAACCAAGAATTCATAGTGCCCATAACGAGTTCTAAACGCTGTTTTCGGTATGTCATCCTCGAAAACCCTTAGTTGATGATATCCAGAACGAAGGTTGATCTTGGAGAAATATGAAGCTCCTTGCAGCTGGTCATACAGATCGTCGATCCTAGGGAGAGGATATCGTTTCTTCACGGTTAACTTGTTCAACTCACGCTAATCGATACACATGCGGAACGACCCATCCTTCTTTTTGACAAATAATACCGGTGCTCCCCACGGTGAGTGACTCGGTCGAATAAAACCCTTCTCCAGTAGTTCTTGCACCTGACTAGATAGCTCTTGCATTTCAGATGGCGCTAACTGATATGGCGTCTTTCCTATTGGTGTAGCTCCAGGAACCAACTCTATACGAAATTTCACCAGTCGTGGAGGAGGCAAACCAGACAAGTCATCAGGGAATACATCTGGGTAGTCCCATACCACTGGAATATCTACTAGTTTCCTCTCTTCTTCCTTCTTTTCTACCACATGAGCCAGAAGAGCGTAGCACTGCTTTCGTAAACTTCGGCGTGCTCTCATGCAGGAGATAAGCTTTAAGTTTCTTCCCGGTCGTTCCCCTTGAATCTTGAGTACCTCCCCGTTTGACATGGGGATTCGTACTACTTTGTCCCGACAGACAATCTCAGCTTTGTGTTTCGACAACCAATCCATTCCCACGATCACGTTGAAACTTCCTAACTCAAAGGGTATCAAATCTATATCGAAGGCATGGTCCTCCAATATTATCAAGCACTTTCTAATGATTCCATCGGCCTGAAAAACCCTACCATTGGCCATTTCTACAGAGTAGCTAGTTTCTAGCCTACTAGGACTCAAATCAAGCAATTGCACAAACTCAGAAGATATAAAGCTATTGTCTGCTCCAGTATCAAATAATACAGATGCGAAGTGATGATTGAGTAAATGCGTACCCGTGACAATATTCGAGTCCTGACGAGCATCGTTGGCTCCAATGACAAATGCACGTCCCCGAGCTATGTTTCCTTGATTTGTCGGGCCTTGATTTCCAGCTATGGCCTTCACCTGCTGCTGGTTGTTCCCTTGTTGACCCGGTGCCCGATTCAGTCTGGGGCACATGTTTATGTAGTGATTAGGGCCTCCACACTCATAACAGACCCTGGCATTCCCGGCGGGGTTAACCGCGTTGACCGGTGCCACCAAATTCGACGCTATTCTCCAGTCTCTCACTAGATGCCCCGGGCGTCTACAGTTCGCGCACACCCGGCACGGCATTCCTGGGGGATGATGATAGTTGCACCTATCACATTTGGGGTACGGCCCAACGTACTCTCTTTTGCCTTGTGTCACGGCCACAAAATTTCTGGTTGTCTTGGCCCTTTTGTCAAACTTCCCGGCACTCGACCGGCTTGCTTCCCCAACATCTTTTCTCTTCTCTGCTCCTCTTCCTAACACCCCTGTTCTCACCATCTCATTGGTTAGAGCGCCAGCCTTCAGAATTGCGCTCTGGATAGTAGGAGGAGCAGCTGCTGTTACCATCGCTCGGATTTGAGGCGCAAGTCCCCAAATATATCTCTCGATTCTCTTGGATTCTGGAGTCACTAGATGTGGAACCAATCTTGCCAGCTTGTGAAAATGGTCAGTGTAAGCTGCATGCCCAGCCCCTACCATAGCATGATTCCAGAATTCATGCTCCAGTTTCTGCATCTCATTGAGGGGGCAGTATTCCTCGGTGATCAGTGCCTTGAATTCATCCCATGACATCTGCATCGTTGATTCTCATCCCCTAGCCTGAATCTGAGTGTTCCACCAAGTTAACGCCTTGCCCTGTAATGAACACATGGCATACTTGATTCTCTGGCTATCGAGGCACTCACTGATGTCAATCACTGCCTCCATCTTCCCCAGCCATCTGGTTAGGGCTATCGCTCCGCCCTTCCCATCAAATTCCTTTGGTTTGCAGGCCACAAACTCCTTGTACGAACATCCCCTTTTGGTATTAACAACCCCAGTCTCATTACCGGTTGTTCCACCATTCCCGGTCTCCTGATTGCTCTCATTTCTAGTCGGGTTCCCATCACCTACTTCAGTTTCAATCCCATCTTGACCTCTTTCTCCACCATCCTCATTATCATTGCCACCATTCCCATGGGGGTGGTGTTGCTGAAGAGCATCGCTCACTTGGGCCACAATAGTCGGAATCAGTGCGGCCAGTTGTTGAGCGATCAGAGCTGCCGTATCAGAGTCTCCTGTTCCCTGATTATTACTGACAGGGGCATCATTTGTTCTTGGTGTTCTGCCTCTGCCTTTGCCCCTTGGGGCTTCACTTCCGCCACTATTGCTGCGGGTAACTCTTCGAGGCAGCATTTTTCTAATCATAAAAGTAGTAAACACGTAAGCTTTAACCATTTCAAATTATATTGTCCACATCGTTCATCAAATTCCAGCATTCCAAGTTAATATCACACTTATAGTCACCACACATCACATGCAAGTCGTATAGTTCTCACACCATGAATTGGTAATGTTCCAACAATAGTCCATCAATGCAATTGTAAATCCATGTATATAATCACGTTTAGTCTAGCGGAAGTTGTCTATCTCTTCCTCTTTCGAGATTTCAGACATAACCTCATCAGGGTCAATCTCAATGTCCGAGGTCAAGCGCAATAGCATGATCTGTGAAGATCTCTTCGGGTTCAATACCCAGATTGGCGCGTAGAGGGAAAAGAAGATCCAATAGAAGCATCCCATAAGGAGTGAGCACAAGGGCTCTCTCACGGGGTGAAAAGATCACATATCAGATAGATAAGCGAATCAAGTAAAGAGGAACACATACATGAGATATATAATGCACACAGATCCTAGCATGCAAATCTACATGAAGGTTCCTAGGTTATAGTCTAGGTCAAGCGTATTACCTAATTATCTATAACCATTGGCTCTGATACCAATCTGTCACACCCCCGCTAAAAGAGGAAACACGGAGATTTAACAAGATCGGGATCGTCATAACACATGGTAAGCAAGAGAGTTGCAATATAATAAATAATGATAAAGCGTGTCATGACAACACCCGACACAAATGGGGACTTGTGCCGTGTTTAGTCAATATTCATGACAGCATAGCCATAAGCATAAACATGTTAATTGATTCACATAGTCAAAGATGATAACATTGTAATGTAAATTCCCACAACCCGGGAACAAGTATCAAAAGAATGAAATTGTTTAATCAGACTACAACATTGTATCAAAATGATTGTTTGTCAAATATGTTTAGTCTCAAAAATGCATCCTAGGGTCTCCACTAAGGCAGCACACCTAGATCCTCAGTTAGCATTGTCACCTGAAAAGATATGCTCAAAATGATCAACAAAATTGTTGGTGAGCTCGCAGGTTTAAATAGTAAATAAGTAATTGATGTTGTATAGTAAATGATGTGGAATACCGTGTATACAGTTATAAGTAAGTAAAATCACATGACAATGAGCTTTGCAACCAAACCTAACGACGTACACAAAGATCTTTTCGGAATATATTCACCCAAGGGCCAGTTCCTGGCCACTGATGGTACTAACTAGTATACCAACAAACAAGGGTGGGGGTGTCAACCCAGTAGTACTACCAATACCTATCCGTCCGTTCCCACACTAGAATTAAATAGTTGCAAAGAAAGTACCACACAACAAACTCAAGCATGTATCAGATAAGTACTCACAAAATAGTAACACATTGATTCCAAGTATGTAAATTGTATGTAAATTGTACAGCATTGAAAATGGGTGAGCATACTTTTCCCCCATGTTTATAAATGATTGAAATGTTGTATAAGCATAAAAAGGGGCCACGAAACTCACTTGTTAGGTGGTAAGTATGAATGATCAAGTTTCCAAATGTTGTATGCAATGAACGGTCAAACACCTATTGATAGTTATTGTTAAGCGTTAATGATATGTATAAAGCAAATGGTAACGTTCGGTCGGTTCGGGTTGTATCGGTTGGGTCACGGGTAACACACACAAACATACGCATGTATTAGATCTTATGTAGATCCAAGTACTAGACATCGTCAACATTGCTGCTGATATTTGTGTAAAAGTTCCATTGTTATTAAAAAAGTATTTGGTAAATATTAGTAGTTACAAATCGGTTATTGATACTTGTAAAATGTTAAGTGTTAGGATCGTGTATTGCACGAAATACTAACTGATTAACGTGTATACCAAATCAAATAGTGCGGAATCCTATTTGATTGGTGATCCAATCAGTGAGAATGCACGTCGAATCAATTATGGATTGAATCTAAACTTTAAGAACGATATGGAATCGATCTAGTGCGATTTGTGAACTTGGAACAGGTTCTTGGAGGTTTCTGGAGAGCTAGGGTACGTCTGGAGTCGAAGTGATATCAATTGTTATGTTTTTCCACGAATTAGGTGGTATTTATAGGTTAGGGTTGCTCATTCAGGCGACTGAACCATTAGTATGGTTCGGTCGTGCGATTGAGCCATGCGGTTGATCCATTCGCACGACTGAGTGTTCAGTCGTGCGACTGAGCCAATCTCATGTTACAATCATACGACTGATCCAGTCTCCTGGTTCAGTCGTGCGACTGAGTCATTCGCATGAAGTTGTTCATTCGTATGGTCCATTCGCATGGGACATTCGCATGAGCACTTCATATTACTAAGTTTGAATGTATTCATTAATCATTACATTATCAAGATTCATTCAAACAACCACAAACCTATATAATCAAGTCAATATGCGTTAAACAACTCATTAATGAAATATTAAACATTATAAACACAACCAAACATTACATTTCATTAAGTACCCAACAATTACAAAAGTGTAAGACACTAAAGACATATTACATTTAGTTCAGAAACTAGGGAAACATGTACCTACAAACTCCCCCTTGGACCTAGTTTCATCTAATGTCTTACTTTCTTCATCACCTCTTCATACTTCTTGTACTTCTCTTCTTTTGTGACTCTTGCGTGTATCTCAAATGCAAAGCAGAGTCTTATAACGTTCTGAAACTTTAGAGCTTGTACAATATCTTGAGAGTCATAGAATAGTGGCCACTTGTATAATGTGTAGACATCATTTGCAGACAAGTTTGTGAGCCACATCGGGTCAAATACCCTGATAGTATCCATTTTTCCTTCTTTGTTTAAGACTATGACTGCCTCTTCTGTCCTCCAATCAAAGTACCACCATTTGAAGTGTGTAGTGAAGTCCTGTGGCATTTCCCGTAGTGGGATCTTGGACATGGTGCGCGAAGGCCTCCACTTCAGCACTATTTTTGGTTTCCCAGTTATGGCATCAACCTCAGACCTTCGGATATACCTCGTAGGTTGTTGAGGTTGAAGTTGACCCATCTGGTGTGGTACTCTTGCTTCAGAGCTGCTTCAAACCATCCAGACATTTTGCGTGGATCAGCGTATAGCAGTTTCAGCTTCGCTAACTGGTTCAGCTCAAATCCAGGAAGAGTGTTCAGGTCGTGTGGGAACCTAAAGTACTCGATCCCTTGCTCACGTTTAACTGCATAAACATTGAGATCTTCAAAATATGCCCATGCTATGATTCTGTCCGACACCTTGTGATGTTTCTTCACTTTGTATAGCTTGGTGTAGACAGTTGACTTTGAAGCACTTCGTTAGGCTCTTATCTCTTCAAAACATGCAGCCTACTCAGCCTTTCTGATATTAACTTCAACATCCGAGGCTTGGGCCTTATCTTCAGTCTTATCTGACTCTTGTTCCAGTTTATCCAGAGTCTCCAAGGTTTCACTGACTAGATTGTCTCCCAGATTGGGAATGACATTATCCAGAGTCTCCAAGGTTTCACTGCGCCTTCCCAGAAGGCCTGTTGAATGGAGCGGTAAGGTGTACAAGGAGTAGAAATGGCATAGAAAATCCTAGATCTCTATAGAAACATGATAATGCCTGTAAAGTCAGCTGCGTTCCTGGACGTCAGATCCAGATGAGCACAAATATTGTGCTTGGTGCTCATAGTCCACCGACTAGCCATCTGTTACACAATGAGTATAAACATTAGTATCCGTCGATGAGTAGTAACTTGAATCATTTGGACTTGAAAATTTTTCTGTTCTGTCATGCGAATGAGACTGTGCGACAGAGATCAAGTCGTGCGGATGAGCAGTGCGACTGAGATCCAATCGTGCGAATGACCTCATACGTACGACTAAGCGTGTGACTAGGCTCATACGTCTGCCAACTTATGCGTTTACACCAGTCGTGCGACTGAACTCATACGCATGGTTCAGTCGTGCGGTTTAGCCGTTCGCACACCTCAGTCGTGCGACTGAAGTTCATCAACCTGTCCATTCGCATGACAGTCTGGCTGTTCAATTCAAATTCAATTTTTGACCAATTCTTAAGATTAGACATCGTGTTTTTGTTCATTAGACTCGCAATCACTCTATTTAGCACCTAACAACTTTGATTTCAATATTTTACTTAGTTTTGTTAGGTTATTTGTCCAAACAGGTTTCGGTTCTTGGTTAGGTTAGAATGTCCAGATTATTGAATCAACTTGAGTGAAATAGAGATGGATTGCACCGCATTATACATGTATAATCAGTGCAAATCGTCAGTACACAGCAATCAATGATATATAATGATCAAACGAAAATTTGGCAGAGTAACGACGTGTCGTGCGACTTAGGGCTAATTTGGGAGTGATGAGTCTCTGCGACCGACTCCCCCTCTATTTATACTAAATCTGAATTCAATCGTACGACTTGACTCATTCGCTCATTTCATTCGGGCGAATGGACCTCAGTCGTGCGATTGGATCAGTCGCTCAACTTCAGTCGCCCGACTGGAGTTCAGTCGTGCGACTTGTTCTTTCACACACTCTCAATCAGCCGAATGGCTCATTCGTATAAGCCATTCGGTTGAATGGTCCATACTCATGTCCATTCGGCTATAAAAGGCATGAGTATGGTCCATTCGTACGGTTGGTCCATACTCATGGTCCAGTCGTGCGAATGGGTCATACTCATGAAATATTCTGACTTTATGACCATTTGACATTTAAACCCTTTTTAAACTGTTGATTTAACATTATGAACATGTGATCATCTCAGACATGATCATTTTAACTTGAAAAACCTTTGACCACCTCAGACGTGATCCTTTTAAACACTTTGCCACCTCAGACGTGACCCATTTACCTTTTGAAAACACGTGTAGTCACCTCAGACGTGACCCTTTTAGGTGATTTACTCTCTTACTGAATTCCATGATGTAGTCCGATATTAAACAAACTGAATTGTCTAAAAATAAAATAAAGACATAAACTGAAGTACCAAACTAAACTCGTTTTTGACTTTTTGGATGAGGTGTAAATCCTAAGATAGAAATCTACTGGATTCGGTTCCGGAATAAGCAGCTTCAATTTATTTTGACCATAACTGGACCAATTCAATTTGGAATCATACAGGCAAGTCAAATCATTTGGGACATCTTATCAAAAACTTTTTGATGCTCACTTCTTGTTTTTCATCCAGAGTCGTTAGCAAATTTAGGAAATCATACTGGTACTATTAGATCCCCACATTGATTTGGACTTTCAAGAAGTGTAGCCACGATGATTGTCAGTATGCTGGTCCTCTTAAATCCATACATAGATGTTTGACACAAACTAGTGATAGTTTAAGGTTTAATTATTTCAACCAACATTTGTGGATCCCACTCTTATGTGGTAATCAACATTCCTCAGGAGATTTTGAGCGGTCTACGGGTATTTTGACAAGAAGAGACTATTCTTAGAGCTTTCAAAGAGAAGCCAAGCCTCAGGTCAGTGCCATCGTACAACATAGAGGCGGCAAACAACAATGAATTCTAGAATATCTAGGTTATGCTTATCCTCAGGTCAGTGCCATCGCATAGTAGAGAGGCACATAACCTATCTTCTTGTTAGAGCATCTTTATTTTTCTTTTGCACATAACGCACCAACAACATAAGTTATTAGCTTGATAGCGTTTTCTTTTCATTTTTTTCGTGCTTTGCTCTATTTTTGGTCATCCGCTAACATTTGTGGCGTTTATTTGCTCGTCACCCCTTATTGGAATATTGTTGATTGTGTTACCAGTGATAAGATGGGAACCCACAGTCAGTTGAACAACTTAGTTTGATCTTGAGATCACCAACCAGGTTTAATAATCTATTTTGTTGAATCTACCGACATATCATCTGTGGTCTAGCAAGCTCTAGGTCTACTTTCGTTGTGTTACCTTAGTAGTAACCAGTTTTGCTATCATTTTTCCTTTTATATTGCTTAGACTACACAGACTTATACTTTGAATTTAGCATCCTATGTAATTTAAAATTTTAAAGTCCCACTTGATTTGTTACTTTGTACTATCATTTTCCAAAGTATTTGAATCGCTATCACAGATACGATCTACTTTCTATCAGCTAGCCTCTCTTTCTCCCTTGTTTTTTTAATGTTACTAGCTGACCTATTCTCCCCCTAAAATTCTAAAACCGTAACTGATTTACGCCTTTTAGGATTTTAATAGATAACTAAATAACATGTATTTAATTTAAACAGAAAATAGAATAAATAAAGGAAATAGAAAGAAAAAAATAAAATAAAAAAATTGACTAAATGCATTGGACTACACATGGTCATCATCTGGAATTACATCACTTTTCTTTTTAACGTTGTTGACCTCTAACAAATATAGAAAACGTGGTTTGTCAAAAGCCTTTGTATAGAGGTCAGCGCGTTGAAAATCAGTGTTTATTTTTACCACATCGATTAAATTCTTTTCAAAGCAGTCACGTATAAAATGATATTTTATGCCGATGTGTTTGGTCTTAGGATGTTGTACCAGATTTTTAGTTACTGCAATTGCAGCAGAGTTATCAACAAAAATAGGAGTAGAAGAGAAATTCAAACCGTAGTCCCGCATTTGCTGTTGAATCCAAATGATTTGTGAACAGAAACTTGCAGCAGCAACGTATTCGGCTTCACAGGTTGACAATGCAACTGAGGTCTGCTTCTTACACTGCCATGTCACTAATCTCCTCCCAAAGAATTGACACCCTGCTGATGTAGACTTGTAATTCATCTTGCAGCCACTGTAATCCAAGTCACTATACGCCGTGAACTCAAAGTCATCATCATGAGGATACCACAACCCAAGTGTTGGAGTACCCTTCAAATAACGAAATATCCTTTTGACCCCTATCAGATGGTTAACCTTTGGCTTAGCCTGATATCTTGAACATAGACATGTAGCATACATGATATCAGGTCTTGAGGCAGTGAGGTACATGAGAGATCCAATCATTTCTCGGTACATGGTTTCATCGACCAGATCACCATTCTCATCGGGTGCTATATCATGGTTTGTAGCAAGTGGAGTCCCAACTGCAGAAGCATTCTCCATGTCAAACCGACTGAGAATATCTCCTACATACTTGGTCTGATGTAGGAAAATTCCTTTTGGTGTCTGATCCACCTGTAACCCGAGAAAGAATTTCATCTCTCCCATGGCACTCATCTCAAATTCGGCCTTCATTACTGCTTCAAACTCTTTACATAAATCCTCATTCTTTAAACCGAAGATGATATCATCAACATAGATTTGAACAAGCAGCAAATCACCATCTTTCTCTTTGATAAACAGTGTGCAATCAATAACAACTCTGCGAAATCCATGTTTCACAAGGTGAGTTGAGAGTTTCTCATACCAGGCCCTCGGAGCTTGATGAAGCCCGTATAAAGCCTTGTCGAGTTTGTAAACTCTGTCCCGATGATATGGATCTTTAAATCCCTCGGGTTGACTGACGTACACTGTCTCTTGAATTTCACCATGAAGGAATGCACTCTTCACATCCAATTGATAAACTTTAATCTTCATATACGATGCATAGGCAAGGAAGATGCGGATGGCTTCCATTCTTGCCACAGGTGCAAACACTTCATTGTAATCTATTCCCTTGACTTGTCGAAATCCTTGAGCTACAAGTCGAGCCTTGTTCCTAATAATGACGCCTTGGTCATCCTTCTTGCATTTCAAGACCCATTTGGTACCAATGACCTTAGCACCTTTAGGTCTATCCACCAGAGTCCATACGCCTAACTTCTTGAACTGAAGAAGTTCTTCTTGCATGGCACTCACCCATGCCTCATCATTCAGTGCTTCACTGACGTATTTTGGCTCAACCTGCGAGACAAAACAACGATAAGCACCGTTGTGAATGTATCCTTTTTCCATTACAGAGGCATAATCAACTGAGTACAGCTGATTTCTGGTCTGCACTCCTGATCTGACATCCCCAATGACATTGTCTAGGGGATGATAGACATTTAGACGTGATCCTGGAGTGGTGGGAACAACTACCTCAGAGTCAAGATTATGAACATTTGGTTCTGCATCTAAGGTAGTAGGAGTTTGAGGTTCTGAAGTCGAAGAGGCATCACTGTTAGATGCTTGTGGACTTGCAGGAATTGGAACCTGTTCCTCTTGATTGTTCTTGTCATTTTCCACAGCGTCATCTTCTGAGGAGGAGTCACTTGCTTCTAGTGCTCCCCCTGAGTGGTGAGTCGAGTCACCTTGTGAACCAGATGATGTTGAATCTAGTGACGGTGAGTTCAATACATCATACATCATCCTTGTTGCTAACTCTTCGTCAGAAGTGGAGATAGGTATGTTGAAGGACTTGAAGAATCCATCATAGTCAAAAAAGTAAGCGGGTCCTTTTCCAGTAGGTGGTGTGGTGTATCTCTGAACATCAACATTACACCACACTTCTACTAGACCCGTTGAGTTGTTGTAAACTGTCTTGTTCGGTATGTTGTATCCTAGGAAGATACCTTCTTCAGCCTTCTCGCTGAATTTCCCTCTTGAGTCTTCTTCAATAGGGTGCACTGTGCGCCAAATGGTTCGAGATACTCTAGATTAGGTTTACGTCGTTGTAGTAACTCGTAACATGTCTTGCCATGGCGTTTGACTACCAGAACTCGATTTAACGTGTAACACGCATTTGCCACTGCCTCATTCCAGAATTGGATAGGCAGTTTCGAGTCTGCTAGCATTGTCCGTGCTGTCTCTATCAAGCTGCGTTTCTTCTCCTCAGGCAACGCCATTCATCTGAGGTGTGTAGGCAGAAGTGAACTGGTGCACAATTCCCTTTTCCTTGCAGTAGGCATCCATCCACTGATTCTTGAACTCGGTTCCGTTGTCTGAGCGTACCTGTCTTCCCTTCAGCTTATAGAGAGACTCCAGTGTAGTTACTAATTCCTTGAAAGACGAAAAATGTTTCTGACTTGGATTTTAGAAACATTACCCAAGAGAATCTTGAGTAGTCATCAGTAACCACATAGCAGTACAAGTCGCCTACAATGCTTCTTGTACTAACTGGACCAAACAGATCCATGTGAAGAAGTTCAAGAGGAAGCTCAATGGAATGAACTTTCTTTTCCTTATGAGACTTCTTCGTCTGTTTGCCTTTCTTGCATGCCACACAGAAATCCAGAAGTTGGAAATTTTTGACGTTAACTCCTCTCACTAGATCATTCTGGATCAAGTGATTCATCTTCCGTGGATTAATGTGTCTCATTCTCCTATGCCAGGAGATGGAGTCCTTCTTAGTAGCTTTTGATAAGAAGCACTGAACTTCATGATCCGTTGTGGAAGCCGTTGAAAGATCCAAGACATAAAGATCTTTATATCTTGAAGCTGTCATCAAAACTTGGTCCTCCGGAATCACATAGTCCTTTTTCAGGACATAACACTTCTTGTTGTCGAATACGACCTTAAAGCCTTTGTCACATATTTGGGAAACAGAAAGTAAGTTGTTTTGAAGTTGTTGAACGTAGTTCACTTTATCAAACTTAACTTTCTAATTTCCCACTTCCCCTTGAGATGTGATATATCCTCCTTTGTTACCCGCAAAGGAAACATGCCCTCCTTTTATTTGTTTGACATTTGATAAGAGTGCCCTGTTCCCTGTCATGTGCCTGGATGCTCCGCTATCTACAATCCACATGTTGGTTTCAGCACTGTAGCGAACACCCTACACATTCAATTTAAAACATTAGTTAAGGTTAGGAATCCAAGCCTTTACTGACTAGGGTTTCCAAGAGGCATCACACATCATGAATTCAACCCATTGACCTTTAGATGGTGAGGGTAGCTCAGGTGTCTTCTTGTCCTCATTATCAGACACAGAGGCTGACTTTTCTTTCCATAAGCCAGATTTGTGTAAGGTCTATTTGCGATAAATAGACGACTGGCTAATGGGTTGAACTTTAGTTTCACTAGCTCTTCTAGGTGGAGTCAATGAGCTCCTCTTGGAAGACCTAGGTTTTGATTCCTGAAGTTCAACTTTCTTCCTAGGTGTCTGATAGTACGGACAGTAAGAAGCAATGTGTCCACACTTTCCACAGTTGTAGCATGACCTGCTATCAACTTTATGATTGAACTGTCTTTGTGAAGACGTGTGTGACACCCTAGTGACATTGTTCTGTTTGGGTTTTGACTCTACTTCTTTTGATGTTTTATCTTGTTTAACAAACTTAATTGTTTAACATTCTTAACATCTTTTCCATTTTGTTTATCTGGACTTTGACATTAAACTCGTGATTGGTTAACATTAATAGTCTTTTTAGGTTCAGATTTGACTTTGTTTGACCCTAACTTTATATTAACCTTCTCAAACTCTTTTTCCAGATTAACAAGGCATTTTACCTTTTGCCTTTGAAGTGGCCTCCTTTGTTTAGTCCAGATCATTTGAAGTACATGAGAAATCTGGATCACTTACAAGAGGAGTAGACACCACATGATCCTTGATTGGATTGTTATTTATTGGTTTACTTTTAGTGTTCATCAAGGTCTCAGGTGGTGGTGGAACCACTTTATATCCTAAACCCTCCCTATTGTTACGCTCTCTCACTAAGTGTTGGACAATATGAGATGAACTTGTCCAACTATGCAGTTTTTGGTTTTTGAATTGACTTCTACTTCTAAAACTGCTTTTTGTTTCTTAGTGTCTTCTAGGGAGGTAAGATAGTACCTAATGTCATTAGCTTGGTTAAAGGCTACTACGTCTGTTTCCCTAAGCTGTTTATTCAATAGGTCTATCTTTTATTTGTAACTATGCTCATTTTGTTTTAAAACTCTATTTGCCTCAGTGCATAGTTGCAAATCCTTTACTAAGCTATCATTATGATCTAATAACCTAGCAAATTTCAAGTTAATGCTTTCCCTAAATTTATTTCAATCCGAACAAGCATGATTATTTAAAAGTTGGTCTGTAGTACTTAGTTGAGGAGGTTCTGATGAATCAACCATCAAAGCAGAGTCTGGTGTTTCTGGTTCTGGTGATTCTGACTTTGTTGTAGTTGTCCCTTCTTCAGGCTTGTAGTTGACCTCAGTTGCAGTCTCTTCAATGTTTGACATCGTGAGTTCCACTGCAATATCTCCTCACTCGCTGAATCATCATCTAAGTCTTCCACACTAGCAATATTGGATTCTCCCGGAGAGACAAACCAAAAGCTCCAGTCCTGTCCCTCATCATCATGAGCAGTCAAGGCTTTTGGATCCTTGCTTGATGAAGTGGGACTGCTAATTGGCTTATCTTGACGAGTGAAGGACGAGAATGGATTCCCGTTTCCAATTTTCTTGGGCTTCACACACTCTCGTTTGAAGTGCCCCTTTTCTCCACAGTTGAAACAGGTCACCTTGCTCTTGTCAAAACCAAAGGTAGTGTCCTTAGTAGCAACTAAGTTTTGTCCGGTCTTCTTAACAAACTTCTTAGCTCTCCGTACAGCACTTGCTAAAGCGCACATAATATTCATCCTTTCCAGCTCTGTCTCATCTACCTGCTCGTAGTCCTTGTCTAGCAGATGGCAGTTTCCAATTTTCCCAGCAACAAGTCCATCATAGGAGTGGACTACTGCTGCTAAGAGATCCATGTGCTCTCTTGCTACTTCTACCGTCACATTACTGAGATTCTCGGTCTTCAGTCTTGTAGCATTTGCTTCAGATGCAATGTATTGGCTACTAGAGGACCCTGACGTTTATGACCCTGAAGTAGAGGCTTGTGTTGGACCAGATGAGCTTGACACAAAAGCTGTCTGAAGTGGTGCTCCAGACGTTTTGACTTGTGGAGTCGCGTTATACAGTGCTGGATTCTGAGTATACGAAGACTTTTGAGCTCTATACTTCATCCTTAGTGCTTCCTCTCTCAGCTTTAGAATGAAATCCTTTATGTCCAACTTCGCTAGCATACCATTCTGTCTGAGATTTGAGACAAAAGAAGCCCATTTTTCTGGCAACCCGTCTGCAAAGTTCGACACTTTGTCCTCCATGGTCGTTGTGACACCATGAGTGTGCAGCTCACTCATCAAGTGGTAGAAACTAGGGACACATGTACCTACATTAAGTTAATTTAATTTAGAATATCATTATTAAGTTTGATAACGTTGACTTTAACATTGTCATGAGCAATGGCAACCGTGTTGATGTCACCTTAACACCACACGACATACACACACCACACACAAGAAGGAAATCACACACAACAACTTCAGTCGCACGATAGGACCAGACGCACGACTCAACACTCCATCCGCTCGAATCAACCCTCAATCGTAGGAATCAGCTTCATTCGTACAACTGGCATTCAGTCATACCACACAACACCCAATCGCACGACTCAACCTCCATACACACGAATCAACCTTTATTCGTACGAATCAGCTTCATTCGTGCGACTGAACCTTCATTCGTGCGATTGGCCTTCAGTCGTGCGATACACGCACAATCGCACACATTCATTCGGTCGCATGACTCAATCACACACATACATTCGCTCGCATGACTCAATTGCACACATTCATTTGCTCGCATGACTCAATCGTACACATACACACAGTCGCACGACTCTGTCGCACGACACACCTAGTCGCACAACTCAGTCGCACAATTGACTCAGACGCATGATTCAATCGCACGACTCACCCGGTCGCACGGCTCAACCGCATGACAGACCCAGTCGCCTGAACAGAAAGTTGCGACTGCAGGAGGTGCAGAGCAGCCTCCGGCTGCTCCGAGCACGAGTTTTACACAACAAGGACTTCCAGAAACACACTACAAGCACACACAAACAAGAAGAACACGCAGAAAGACATCACACACACCCACACGACCTCATGTGTTCGGGTTGAACCCGAACACGCGAAACCCTAGTTTGGACAGCCGTGAATAAGCAAGAAAAGGGACAACCAAGGTCGTCAACTTGCAAGAATGGAGTAGACTCGGTTGTAGTCGAAGTCTAGACGGTGAAAACGCAACGAAAATGAGCGGTTTTGGTGCAAGGAGGAGGAAGAAAAGTGAAGAAGAAGAATTGAAGAAGAAGAGGTGAATGGAGGCTAGAGCTGGAAATGGGGTATTTATACCCAGCCCTAGTTTGGCAAAATGTCACATTTAATCCCTGCACTTAATCCCCGAGTTTCCCAAATTTGTTTCGATTGAAAACAACTTTAATAGATTTGTTATATTAATGATAAAAATATATTTAATGGTGTTTGTAACTTAAAAATGGTTTTATTAGTGATAATAATATTATATAAAAATGGTTTATTTAATGGTAACGATGATTAAAGTTTTAAAAGTTTTTAAAGATAGCACACGTTTACGATACAAACACAAGAATAAAGATGATAAAGAAAGCATGATATCCACACAAGGAGTTAATAAAGATGAGGAATGAACGAGAGATGAAAAGTTAACGAAGTCCACGTTAATTGACGGACCTTTAGGTGACGGATGTCACATCTTTGTCTTGGTCATATGGACAGTACTTTTATGATTGTATGGACAATCCTTAGCAATATGAGAAGTACTTTCACACATGACACACACCATTTTCTTCTTCACAAGAGTCTTCTTATGAGAACAAGTCTGTCTTTGGTCACATCCCTTCTCCACCTTCATCTTTGCAGATGTTGAGACAGTCCTTATGGGCTGGGAACTGTTCTTGGAGTTTGATGGTCCAGGCTGTACAGCAGTGGTACACAGCAGATCAGTCTTCTTCTTGGTACTGAGATGATTTGAACAAGAACTAGAACTCTTAGCTGAAGAGTTTTGGTTGATGTCTTTAGTCTTTACTACTTCAAACCCTGCAGAGATAAAAACTTGAATCTGCTTAGAGTCAAAAGTAGCCTTGATCTCTTGAGCCTTTCTTGCTTTTCTTTTGCTCTTCCTGATCAAATTCTTTCTCATTGACTTGGTCATCACAGTAATTTTCTTATCCTCAAAAGTATATTGGCCCTTCTTAGAATCCTCCTCTTCACTCTTCTCAGAGGAATTCTACACTATCTCTTCTTCATCCTCTTCACTTATAGGATCTATGAGAGGAAGCTCATCTTCACAAGTTCCACACCTAGGAGATCTTACAGACAATATTGTGTGTGGAGGAGCTATCTCATTGGATCCCAGTCCCTGCCTATTTTGATAACATACCTTTTGTGCAGGGATGAGGATATCATGTTCTTAAGGTCTCTTCTTCAAGAACACTCTTTTCTTTCTGCCCTGGCTTTGCTGATCACAAGCTCAGCCTGGCACTCAGTCAGCTTGGTTATGAGATCTTTGATTTGAGTCCTAAAATCTGTATGCTCATGTTTTAGAACTGAAGTGGTTTTCTCTAAGTCCTCTATCATTAGTTTATAATCATTTTCAGACTTTCTAAAATCAGATTTTAAAATGTTTAAGGACTCAAGATCAGATCTCATCTCCAAGTTATAGGACCTGTATCTATTAACTTTAGCAATGCATTCAGGAGTATAGAGATGTTCCAATACCATGGCTTCATCATGATCTGCCATTAGTGCTTGGTTTGGAGAAGCATCTTCCACCTAAAAGCTCCAGTCAAAGCCTCCTTCTTCAACAGCTACACACTTGCTTGCTTTTTTTGCTTCTCATTCTGGGGAGCTTTGTCAGTGTAGTTTGGTCTGGTTTGTGTTTGGCCACCATTTGTTTTAGGTGCCTTACACTCTCTGGCAAAGTGGCCCATCAGGTTACAGTTGTAACACTTGACTTTGCTTTGTCTAGGCCAAACATTCCACTGGTTGCATTGCTTGGAAACCTCCTTCCAGTTCTCTTGTAGAACTTCTTAGCTCTGTGAGTGAGAAGAGCCATCTGCTAGACTATTTCCATGTATTCCAGATCATCTGGATGGATACAATCCAGGTCTTCAAGAGTGAAAAGAGAGTTGCCACAACTTTCATTAGAAGACAAAAAATCTTGAAAAGAGCTTGTCTCTTGGAATGGGCTTCCTTGAGTATAGTTCTCCCTGGGTGTCTCTAGGAAGGTGATGAAAGGACCCTTTGGTGAATTGTCAGGGTAGCATATGAGATGATGTTGGGGTTCTATGCTATCCCTTTCAACCACGTGCAGGGCTGAACCCAATTGATTGTTGGAGTTGCCAGATGAACCTTGCATGTTCATCTACATATGGTAGCCACTGAGAATCCCATATAACTCTGTCAGAGTAAGAGTTTTGAGATTTTTAGTCCTCTTGACAATAGTGTGTCCATTACCTAGGAAGTGAGGACATGAACTTCCTTACAATGTCTCTATTCTCAAGAGGAACTCCTCCATTCACAAGGGTATCCACTATCTCAACATACCTGAAGTATTGCTGAGTCATGGTTTCACCTGTTTTGAAGGTGAAGTTTTCAAACTGCTGCTTCAGGAGATCCTTCTTGTTGTCCTTGGCTTCAGAGGAGCCTTCATACATCAGTTTTAGTGCATCCCACAGCTGTTTAGCTGTGTTGCACTTCTTGAAACCTCTGTATACAGAGTTTGGAAGGGCAGCTTGAAGAGCTGTCATGGCTTTTCTGTCAATCTCTACTCTCTTCCTATATTCATCAGAGTAGTTAGCCACATCTTTGGAGATCATACCAGCACCAGTAGCAGAAGGAGTGTTGGGTATGAAAGGTCCATTTTCAACAAATTCCCACATTCTTGAGTCTAGAGACCTGATGAAACCTTCCATTCTCATGCACCAGGTATCAAAGTCATCAAGAGTGATCAGTGGGGACTTGTTCATGGTTCTAGTATCCATATCAGTCTTGGAAATGGCTGCCATTTGAAAAGTTTAGTATTTGTGTGTGTGAGGGATCTTAAGATGGTGAGATCTTATATCAAGAGCCTGACAAGCTCTGATACCAATTGCAGGACCGGTGAAGGGTGGTCACTTACAACACAACAACACAAAGAGGAGATTAACCAAACTTAATCAAACAGTAAACTGGATTAACCACAAGAATGATACTAAGAACACAAGAATAAGTAAGAGACAGAACAAGAGAACACAAGAGATTGGGTTTCAAGGATGCAGTATATTCTTTCTCAAGTTCTATTACAAGTGTTACAAAGCATAATGAAAGATACAAGAACATGGAATACTTATACTACAACCTACAGCCGGCTATACTTTGAAAGCCAGCTGGATAAAATTGACTAGACACAAACAAAATCAATTGTAGAGTCAAAAGGCATATCTGCCTTTTGACTTGTGACTATGACATGCCATAGCTCACATCCTAATATATTACAAAAAGGATAATAAGTACATAAACTAGAAAGCATGGACTCAAGACCTCAATGTACAGTTACCAAAAGCATGGACCTTTCACCAACTCATGTAAGTTGGTGACTTTACAGAGTTGCAGCGGAAAGGTGGTCCAGCTTTATGGTAAAGTACATCAAATAAAGGCATATCTCTAAAAGTCTTCGGAAGAAATCTGTCTTCACTCTTTGGCTTCGGAAGACTTTGTCTTTGAAGCTTCGGAAGACTTCACTTTTGGTTTCGGAAGATATTGGTCTTGGTTTCGGAAGACTTTGTCTACTTTAGTTCTTTAGTGCATGCTTGCAGAGAGACTTTGGATGTTTTGGTTGCATCAGACTTATAGGAATCCTTACACACCACCTCTCGGCCACCCCATAACAACCACATACCATCACCACCTTCACTCTCGGTTACCACTACATACCATCACCACCTTCACTCTCGGTTACCACTACATACCAACACCACTTCCTCACCTCTCGGCTAACACCACAACCGAACACCACCAACATCTCGGTCACTACCATAACACCATCCAAGCTTAAGTCAACCACCATCTTCCAAAGCGTTGTTACAAGAAGATCGAGATCGGGGAGCTCAAATCAAGTTGGATCATCAAGGAAAGAAGCTACCATCAGCTACCCTCACCCTCTCCCATTATCAAAATCAAGATTTCAACTCTTAAACTACTTAAGATTATAAGTTTTATGTGTTTAAACAACACATATAATCAACCCTTGTGATTAAAACATGAAAAGTTCTTCATAAAACACTATGAATATTTCATCTTATTCAAAAATCAATAAGAAAGATTTGAGAATCTGAAAAATATGAAAAATAATGAAATTAAACAAAAAGATTATAAATAAGGGTTGAAATTATGCATAAACTTGATAAATTTGATATATTACTCAAATGACTGTGATTGTGGGAATAAAAATGGTAGATATATTAGAAATATTAAGGAGTGAAGTTTTGCAAATTTTGGTACAATTATAATCAGTAAAATAATTTATATAAATTATTTAAGTGTTTGGAAAAGAATTTTTTGCTGGAAGAACCGAACATGGCAAGTAGTTGGAAAACTTATATATTGATTCTTATGATTTATAAGACTTGCAGAAAATGTTTTGTGGCCTAATTCGAAGTTATGCATAAGTTATGAATTTTAGAAATCTGTTATTTGAAAATCGGGAAAAATAATTAAACTATAAGATATATGCTGCTATTTTTACCGAATATTGTTGTAATGATAAAAATAATGAAAATTGTTTATGCTATGATTTAGAAGTTAAGAAAAATTTGAGGAAATATAAATTTTATGATATTTATCTTGACAAAATATATATATTTTTGAGGCCCGTAGGTATTTCTGATAAAGTATGCAAGTAATATAAAAATTCCAGAAAATAAACTATAAATAATTGATATATTGAATTTTGATATGTTATATCTGATTTTTAAACACACCTACTGTAAACTTTTTGTGATATATGTTCGATTATAATTTCTGAAATAAATTTTATAATCTGAGGTGCTGAAAATTTTAAAGAAAGGATTATATTATGTCAAATTTTGACTGTTAATGATGTGATGTATATCCTAACTTTATATTATTTATGATTATGTGATGAAATATGGTATATTATGTTTTGTTATGCTAATCTGTTTATTCTTTTAATCAATGAGTTCTGAACAAGCAAGTCATATTCCAAAGCATTTCACGCTTCCGTCGAGGTTTGTGACAAGTTGGTATCAGAGCCATTGGTTATAGAGAATTATGTGACATCCGGTAAATTTCCGTTACCAAACTCCGTTAGTTTCGTTAAGTCTTGCATACACGTGTCGTGAGCACACACTAGTTGTCGTTTAACGTTGGTGACCTAATAATATTAAATAATGTCAAATTATTAATAATCTAATTGATTATGTGATTATTGTATTATGTTTATGTGTTTGCATGTTTTTATATGTTAATTGAGAATTAATCGCGTATCGTGGAAACGCGTATATTTAGATTGCCTATTTTGTGACTTGTGAAAATAATGTAAACATTATTATTGTTGATTAATAATGTTGGTATTATTAAGTTAAAACCTTTCAAAAAGTGTTTAAAAGAATAGTTTTTATAAAATAAAAATAAATAAAGGGGGTTAAGTGTAATTACCTAAAACTAAAACTTAACAAAATTAACCAACCCTAATCCCCCAAACCCCAAATCGGCCGCCGCCACCCTTCACCCTTCCCCTCTCTTTGCGATTTTGAGCAAGAAACTATCATTGTGCATTGGATTTGATCGATCTCAAGCCTACAAAGCATTACAAGTCTTAATTTTGTTGCATTACACACGTTAAAGGTTAGATTTTTTCATGTTTTTGTGATGTTTTTCATATTGGCCGAACCTTGAATCACGAAATTGATGTTCTTGGTGTTGAGTTTTGATAAATTGATGATGTTTATATGTTAGTTAGGTAGAATACATGTTAGTTAACGTGGATTATGTATGAATTACATGTTCTTAGTGGTTTAATCATGGATTTTGATTCTAGTCAAACCCTAGTTCGAATTTTGGTATGATTTGGTATGGATGATCATTGTTTGATGAATGTGAGATGATTAGTAAGTTGTATGAATGTTAGGAATCATGAATCTTGCAAGAAATTGATGATTTAGGGTTGATGTTCATAGGTTACTAATAATAGTAACTTTATTTTGCATGTAATGATGATCTAGTGATGAATTGATGTTATGGATGTGTTCATGATGATGAATAGATACTAGATTGTTGTTATGAATGCTAGAAATCTTTGAATGCATGTTGTTGGTTCATAGCTTGCCAAAAGTAGAAACTTTTTGTTTGAAGATGGTTAGATTATGGTGTTTAGGTGATGTTAATCATGTCTAGATATTGTATGGAGCTTGAGATGGTATAATTATGTTGAATTCATGTATGCTTTGGATGTTTGTTAGATTTTGGGATGTTCTTTCCCAAAAGGGAAACTTTATTTGTGTAAAGTTTGAAGTATGATGATATGATCATGTTTGGGATATTAGGAGCATGTTAGTATGATCATGGATGAATTCTAGGGTGATGAAACATGTTGAATTAGTTGTATGGGATGTTTTGATTAATCATGGATGATATTTGGATTTTGGTGATCATGTATGAAGTGGGTGTTGTTTAGTTGCTAGTACATCATGTTTGGGTTTGGTGAGTAATGATTATGGTGTATGTTGAATGCTATGAGCATGGCTAAGATTTAAGTGTTATGTATGGATAATGTAGCATGTGTATGATACTATTTGTATGTTAACCATGTGTGTTATATGTTCTCATTGGCTTTATTTGAATTGTAACTCATAATGTCACCAACAGGTCAAACGGGTCAACTAGGTTAAACGTGTCTATTTTTCTGAAAGCCTGAGTCTTTGGTTTTGGTATGCTTAGGGTTTCACATGTCTTTCATTTACACGTACTTATGTACTCGCATGATCTAGGTAACCTTTGAAGGTTGGCTATCCACTCGTTTCTCAAATAAACCCTAAGTACTCTTTGCATACATCAGGTGAGTTCATGCCCCACGCTTTATTTAATCTCTTTTGGGGGAGATAGCATACTGGTATTTTACGAACGCTTTTAATATTTAAGTTGTGTATAATATTGATATAGTGCTATTTATCATGGGAAAAGTCCTCACACTTTCGAATTGTTAATATTAAATAGCGGGGAAACTTGGGTAGTACTACTGGGCCTGACGAGCCCCACCTGTGTGACTCGAGGTCAACCGGGTGCAATTTGTCCTATTGAACATTGTCACGACATGGTAAGTCGTGACAGGAGGCAACAACTATCACAGTCAGCTTCAATTGCGAAATCACTATGTATTAATATTTGTTGTTAATAGACTAGCTATCTATTACAATACACTGCTTTTGTATATCACAACTGTTTATATGTTTACTGAACTCAAACTCTTGAACTCACCAACCTATGTGTTGACATTTTAGTATGCTTTTCTCAGGTCATTAAGCTGCTTGCCTCTAGGAGCACTCCACGGTTCACTTTGCATACTCTAAGACTCGGTTTTCAAGACATTAGTATTTTAACGATTATGGTTTACTATTTTGGGTTGGCACATGTTTTGCCATATTTATACTTTTAGTTGTTTGGGTTGTTTTCAAAACGCTTCCCGCACTGTTTCAAACTAAATCTTTGGTTGTTTTATTTACTTGTGGCATATAGAGTCGTTCTATGTAACTACTGACTGTGATCCTGGTTTGTTCACACGCCTCGCGGTAAAACCCCGCACGTGGATTTTGAGGGTGTGACAGATTGGTATCAGAGCCATTGGTTATAGGGAACTAGGTTGCATACACACTAGACTATAACCGCACACAGTTAGTTAGTTACCTGTACTTTATTTTCATCTACTGTATACTCATTGGCATACACGTCACACTATCTGCAGCATGGCATCGTCATCAAGAGCTTCTGGAAAACGACCTGCATCACCTGCGCGATCCGAGTCCCCACCTCCTGCACCTGTACCTGATGATGGACTCGACTGGCCTCGTTTCGATTATCCTCGAGGGGAGTTTGACTGGGATCAACCTTTCGCGTTGATGAAGCGTGACCCCCCAAGGGACTGGAGTTTTTATCCTAGGTTGGTCAACCACCTCATGTATAGGGAACGCGTGCCCGAGCCGAGACCCAGAACGAGAGGTAGCTCTGATCAGGCAGTGCCTTCACTACCCCGGACGGTGCAGTCCAACGAGCAGTTGATTGCTGCATTGGTGGCAGCATTAGATACAGAACAGCATCGAGTCAGGCGACTCACTAGCGATGTTTGTACACTACAGACCGAGGTGTACAACCTAAGGCATAAGATGGATGAGCTTGATGGGCGTCATGGAGAGACCCTAGACGGGTGCTACCAAATGAGGGACGGGATCGTAGCCCTCAGTGGACGCGTGGCTACTCGCGAGCAGAGGGATGCTGTGGTTGATGATAGGATTGCTGCTTGGAGGCACAGCTAGCAGCACTCCAGATTGCTATGGCTCCTGCTTCTGCAGAGGAACTTGAGGAGGAAGAACCTGAGGAGGAGGAGGAACCTGAGGAGGAGGAACCTGAAGAGGAGGAGGATGAGAGTGATGGATCTGATATTGTCGATTGATTTTCTTACATGACTTGGACTACCTAGTGTTTTCTTTTTGAAACCTATGTGGGAAGGTTTGTTTCCCACACGAACGACAACTTAAATTTGACATTGATGAATACATTGTGACTTATTTGCAATTTATTTACTTTGATTATTATTTTTGTTATGAATGTTGTGGTTGTGATGATTTATTATTATTCCTTTATGTTTTGGTACTTCAATGAGATAAATGTGGTTTGATTGTTTGATGTTACTCATTATTGTATTTGTGGATGTAAAGTGAACAATGGACGCACGTGGACGTGGTCGTGGACGTGGCGCTGGAGACCATGGCGCCGGAGATCATGGCGCTGGTGCCGTTAATATGACCCCTGCTGAGTTAACTGCCCTGATCCAGGCAGCGGTGGCTGCTGCCCAAGCGGGACAGCCAGCAGGTAAACAATGATTGAAAAATTAAACCGAATATCTTGCATACCGTATAGGTTGTCTGATCAATAATTGTTGTGTTAAAGCAGGACCACCGGCATGTACTTATAAGTCCTTCATGGACTGTAAGCCCCATACCTACAGCGGTACTGAAGGCGCTGTGGGACTAGTACGCTGGTTCGAGAAGACGGAGTCCGTATTCTCCAAGTGCAACTGTCCACCTGCTGATCAGGTGAAATATGCCACCGGGACCCTGGAGGGTGCCGCCTTATCCTGGTGGAATGCCCAAGTTCAGATGTTGGGGCAAGCATTGGCTAATGGACTGCCGTGGGCCGAGTTCAAACCATGATGACCGAGGAGTACTGTCCTCGCAATGAGGTGCAAAAGTTGGAGATAGAGTTCTGGCAACTGAAAATGCAGGGCTCAGAAATCGAGGCTTACACCACTAGAACTCACGAGCTAGCAACATTATGCCCGGGAATGGTAAATGAGATGCACAAGAGGATCGAGCACTACATACGGGGACTTGTACCCGAATACAGAGTATGGTAACTGCTTCTAATCCAGCCACCATACAGCAAGCCATTCAGTTAGCCCATAAGCTAACTGACCAAGCCGTGGAACAGGGTCGTCTACCCAAGCGGGGCGCCGTGGCAAGCGTGCCCGATAACAAAAGAAAGTGGGATGGTAGTAGTAACACCAAAGCATCATCATCTTCTGGCGGTCAACCTCAACCTCAGCAGCAACAACAACCGTCCAACAACAACGGAGGTTCGACAACAATCGTAACTTCAACCAAACGACTGCAACTAATCAAGGACCCAGTGGTTATGGTGGAAGACACCCGAAGTGCAACCGTGCAACTATCATCACGTGGACGATGTGATAGCTTCAAATGTCAGCGTGTGGTAAAATTGGACACGCCGCGAAGGATTGCCGTGGGCGAACTGGTTAGGAGGACACAACAACCCCAGGAAACTCCTAAGGGTTGTTTTGAATGTGGAAAGAGGGGCACTACAAGCAAATTGCCCACAACTAAGAAGAAATGGAAATGGCAACAATGGAAATGGACACAACAACACAACCATAACAACAACAACAATGGTAACAACAACGGTGGAAATGGCAATGGTAATGGCGGTAATAAGGATGGAGCAAAAGGGAGAGCCTTCGTCATTGGCTCAGGTGAGGCTCTAAATGATCCTACAACTGTTACTGGTAGATTCTCTGTTAATGGTTGCTTTGCTACAGTACTATTTGATACTGGAGCTGATAGGAGTTTCGTGTCCTTAAAATTCTGTAGTCTTTTAGTGATACCCCTCCGCCCTAGAATCTAAATACACCGTAGAGTTGGCTGACGGTAAAAGATTCACGTAACTCATATCCTTAAAGACTGTAAGATAGAGCTTGCTGGTCATACTTTCGTTATAGATCTTATGCCTGTTACTCTGGGGAGTTTTGATGTTGTGATAGGCATGGATTGGCTTTCTAGCAAGCAAGCAGAAGTTATATGTCATGAAAGATCATACGAATTCCTGTTGATGACACAATTCTGACAGTCCGAGGTGATAGGAGTGGTGCTGTGATAGGCATCATCTCGTTCATGAAAGCCCAAAAGTTACTACGAAAGGGTCGTGTGGCTATTCTAGCACTTGTGACTGATAAGCAGGCGAAGGAAAGAGAATGGAGGATATTCCCATAGTGCGCGACTTTCCAGAGGTGTTTCCAGAGGATCTTCCTGGATTACCACCTCATCGTCAAGTGGAATTCCAAATTGAGCTAACTCCCGGCGCAGCCCCGATTGCTAGAGCACCTTATCGATTAGCACCGAACGAACTACAGGAGTTGTCGTCACAACTCCAGGAGCTATTAGATAAGGGTTTATTCGCCCTAGTACATCACCCTGGGGAGCCCCTGTCCTGTTTGTGAAGAAGAAGGATGGCACGTTTCGGATGTATTGACTATAGGGAGCTAAATAAAGTAACAGTCAAGAACCGATACCCTCTACCCCGTATCGATGACTTGTTTGACCAACTCCAGGGATCAAGTTACTATTCGAAGATTGACTTGAGATCTGGCTATCATCAACTCAGAGTACGCGAAGAAGACATTTCCAAAACCGCGTTTCGTACCCGCTACGGTCATTATGAGTTCTTGGGTCATGCCTTTGGGTTGACAAATGCACCTGCTGTGTTCATGGACCTCATGAACCGTGTGTGCAAACCCTACCTCGATCAGTTTGTCATTGTGTTTATCGATGATATACTGATATATTCCAGGACCAAGGAAGACCATGAGGAGCATTTGCGAATGATTTTAGAGCTGCTGAAAAGGGAACAGCTGTACGCCAAATTCTCTAAGTGTGACTTTTGGATACGCGAGGTACAATTCTTAGGTCATATTGTTAATGAGAAAGGGATACATGTTGATCCTGCCAAAATTGAGGCGATCAAGAATTGGACCACACCCTAAACGCCGAGTGAAATAAGACAATTCTTGGGATTAGCAGTTACTATCGGCGATTCATAGAGGGATTTTCTAAGATCGCACAACCTCTCACAGCTTTGACTCACAAAGGGACTACATACAAATGGGGTGAAAGCCAAGAATCGGCTTTTCAATCGTTAAAGCAGAAGCTAGTACCGCGCCGATACTAGCACTGCCAGAGGGGACGGATGACTTCGTGGTGTATTGTGATGCATCCATTCAAGGCTTGGGTTGTGTCTTAATGCAGCGAGACAAAGTGATAGCCTACGCCTCGAGACAATTAAAAGTTCATGAGAAGAACTATACTACTCATGACTTAGAGTTGGGTGCAGTAGTCTTTGCCTTAAAGATTTGGAGACATTACTTGTACGGTACCAAGTGCACTATCTACACCGATCACAAGAGTCTTCAACATATCTTTGAGCAAAAGGAATTGAATATGAGGCAACGACGTTGGGTGGAGCTGCTAAACGACTATGATTGCGCTATTAAATACCATCCGGGAAAGGCGAATGTGGTTGCTGATGCCTTAAGCCGAAGGAAACAGCTAAACCCAGACGGGTGCGAGCCTTACAGCTCACTATCAGTACTCAACTGCCTGAACAAGTTAAGGAGGCACAGGTAGAAGCTTTGAAAGCAGAAAATTGGTTCTGAGTCGTTGAGAGGAATGGATAAACAGCTGGTGATGAAGGAAGATGGAATTCGATATTTCATGGATAGACTTTGGGTGCCTGCCTATGGAAATTTGAGAGACCTGGTTATGAGTGAGGCACACAAATCTAAGTATTCTATACATCCTGGATCCGATAAAATGTATCATGATCTGAAGGCGCACTATTGGTGGCCTAATATGAAAGCGGATGTGGCTACGTATGTGAGCAAGTGCTTGACCGCTCGAAGGTAAAGGTGGAGTATCAAAAACCATCCGGACTATTGCAGCAACCCGAGATACCGATGTGGAAGTGGGAACAAATCTCCATGGATTTTATTACCAAGCTGCCCAGGACTAGTACTGGTTGTGATACAATATGGGTTATTGTGGATCGATTGACAAAATCTGCTCATTTTCTTGCAATAAAGGAAACTGACAGATGGAGAAGTTAACCCGCCTGTACCTCAAGGAGATCGTTTCCAGACACGGTGTACCGATCTCCATTATCTCTGATCGTGACGCTCGTTTCACGTCACACTTCTGGCAATCATTGCAAAATCTTTGGGACACGATTAGATATGAGTACTTGCTTATCACCCGCAAACGGATGGCCAGAGTGAGCGTACCATACAGACGTTGGAAGATATGCTACGTGCTTGTGTAATTGATTTCGGGAATAACTGGGAAATTCACCTGCCATTGGTGGATTTTCTTATAACAACAGTTATCACACTAGCATACAAGCAGCACCTTTCGAGGCTTTGTATGGGAAGAAAATGTAGATCACCTGTTTGTTGGGCGGAAATTGGCGATAGTCAACTGACTGGTCCCGAGTTGATTCATGAAACAACTGAGAAGATCGTACAGATACGGAACCGTATGGCAGCAGCGCGAGACCGACAAAAGAGTTATGCTGATAAGAGACGGAAACCTTTAGAGTTTCAGGTTGGTGACAAGGTTTTGTTGAAAGTTTCACCATGGAAAGGCGTAGTTCGGTTTGGCAAGCGAGGGAAGCTAAACCCGAGGTACGTTGGACCATTTGAAATAGTGGAAAGAATAGGTCCAGTGGCCTATCGTCTAGCCTACCTGATTCGCTAAGTGGAATCCATGATGTATTTCATGTATCAACTTAAGAAGAATGCATAACTGATGAACGATGGTCGTACCACTGAAGAGGTTCAAGTGGATGAGCAACTACGTTTTATTGAAGAACCAGTGGAGTGATGGACCGTGAGGTGAAAACACTTAAGCAGAGCAAGATACCTATTGTCAAAATCCGTTGGAATTCGCGACGTGGACCGAATTCACATGGGAACGGGAAGATCAAATGAAGCTTAAGTATCCTCATCTATTCGAGAAGACGATTCTGCAGACGAAGGTATTGATTTAAATTTCGGGACGAAATTTCTTTCAACATGGGGATGATGTGACAACTCATCCAAAACTCACTCGATTTCGATTTCTGTGTGCCAATGCAGTAGAGACCAGTGATGGAACACTCTCACCATGTAACGCAATTTTCGGGACGAAATTCTTTCAACATGGGGATAATGTGACATCCGGTAAATTTCCGTTACCAAACTCCGTTAGTTTCGTTAAGTCTTGCATACACGTGTCGTGAGCACACACTAGTTGTCGTTTAACGTTGGTGACCTATAATATTAAATAATGTCAAATTATTGAAATCTAATTGATTATGTGATTATTGTATTATGTTTATGTGTTTGCATGTTTTTATATGTTAATGAGAATTAATCGCGTAACGTGGAAACGTGTGTATTAATTCGCCTATTTTGTGTTTTGTAAAATATGAAACATTAATTATTGTTGATTATAATGTTGGTATTATTAAGTTAAAAAAAACCTTTCAAAAGTGTTTAAAAAGAGTAGTTTTTATAAAATACACAACACAGGGGGTTAAGTGTCATTAAGTAAAATTAAAACTAAACAAAACTAACAAACCCTAATTCGAATTTTTGGTATGATTTGGTATGGGATGATCATTGTTTGATGAATGGAGATTGATTAGTAAGTTGTATTCAATGTTAGAATCAGAGGGATCTTTGCAAGGATGATGTTAGGAATCATGAATCTTGCAAGAAATTGATGATTTAGGTTGATGTTCATAGGTTACTAATAATAGTAACTTTATTTTGCATGTAATGATGATCTAGTGATGAATTGATGTTATGGATGTGTTCATGATGATGAATAGATATTAGATGTTGTTATGAATGCTAGAAATCTTTGAATGCATGTTGTTGGTTTTTCATAGCTTGCCAAAAGTAGAAACTTTTGTTTATGAAGATGGTTAGATTATGGTGTTTAGGTGATGTTAATCATGTCTAGATATTGTATGGAGCTTGAGATGGTATAATTATGTTGAATTCATGTATGCTTTGGATGTTTGTTAGATTTTGGGATGTTCTTTCCCAAAAGGGAAACTTTATTTGTGTAAGTTTGATGTATGATGATATGATCATGTTTGGGATATTAGGAGCATGTTAGTATGATCATGGATGAATTCTAGGGTGATGAAACATGTTGAATTAGTTGTATGGGATGTTTTGATTAATCATGGATGATATTTGGATTTTGGTGATCATGTATGAAGTGGGTGTTGTTTTAGTTGCTAGTAATCATGTTTGGGTTTGGTGAGTAATGATTATGGTGTATGTTGAATGCTATGAGCATGGCTAAGATTTAAGTGTTATGTATGGATAATGTAGCATGTGTATGATACTATTTGTATGTTAACCATGTGTGTTATATGTTCTCATTGGCTTTATTTGAATTGTAACTCATAATGTCACCAATGGGTCAAACGGGTCAACTAGGTCAAACGTGTCTATTTTCTGAAAGCCTGAGTCTTTGGTTTTGGTATGCTTAGGGTTTCACATGTCTTTCATTTACACGTACTTATTGTACTCGCATGATCTAGGTAACCTTTGAAGGTTGGCTATCCACTCGTTTCTCAAATAAACCCTAAGTACTCTTTGCATACATCAGGTGAGTTCATGCCCCACGCTTTATTAATCTCTTTTGGGGGAGATAGCATACTGGTATTTTACGAACGCTTTTAATATTTAAGTTGTGTATAATATTGATATAGTGCTATTTATCATGGGAAAAGTCCTCACACTTTCGAATTGTTAATATTAAATAGCGGGGAAACTTGGGTAGTACTATTGGGTCTGACGAGCCCCACCTGTGTGACTCGAGGTCAACCGGGTGCAATTTGTCCTATTGAACATTGTCACGACATGGTAAGTCGTGACAGGAGGCAACAACTATCACAGTCAGCTTCAATTGCGAAATCACTATGTATTAATATTTGCTGTTAATAGACTAGCTATCTATTACAATACACTGCTTTTGTATATCACAACTGTTTATATGTTTACTGAACTCAAACTCTTGAACTCACCAACCTATGTGTTGACATTTTAGTATGCTTTTCTCAGGTCATTAAGCTGCTTGCCTCTAGGAGCACTCCACGGTTCACTTGCATACTAAGACTCGGTTTTCAAGACATTAGTATTTTAACGATTATGGTTTACTATTTTGGGTTGGCACATGTTTTGCCATATTTATACTTTTAGTTGTTTGGGTTGTTTTCAAAACGCTTCCGCACTGTTTCAAACTAAATCTTTGGTTGTTTTATTTACTTGTGGCATATAGAGTCGTTCTATGTAACTACTGACTGTGATCCTGGTTTGTTCACACGCCTCGCGGTAAAACCCCGCACGTGGATTTTGAGGGTGTGACAAATTAGGTATTATAAGATACCTAGACTATAACCATATCTCATATTATGATAAACAGTATGTCTAAAAAATCTATGTACATGGTATGAGTATATGTGAATTCTGTGATTACATGCATATCCCAAATAATACATTAAAAGTTTACATCAAAACGTTATACCACATGGTTTTCTAGTTATATATCTATATTTAATATCTAAAGCCATAACAAATGTTTTCATCTTTGTATCAAAACAATTAAACCTATATTATGTTAAATGTGAATTTTCTAGAAAATATTCATTTAACTTTAATCATGTTCAACCCTTATGTTTATTCAAAAGTTAGGTCATTCAACTATTGTTGTTAATGCTAATTAGTTTTAAAGCAATATGTTAGCTCTAAGATATAATAAGGATCATAAGACGTATAAGAGATTTAAATCATAAAATATTAAAATTGATAAATTAAATGAAAGATAACAAGACAAGACTTGTAAATTTATTCACTCCGCCGCAACGCGCGGGTTACCCACTAGTACACATAAATAGATATTTATATACACACACACACACCACACACATTATATATATATATATATATATATAATATATATATATATATATATATATATAGATAATATATATATATATATATATATATATAGATATATATATAATATATATATATATATAGAAGATATCTAGATAGATATAGAGAGAGAGAGAGGAGAGATCTAGATAGAGATCTCTCTAGAGATAGATCTAGATAGATATATATAGAGATAAGGGATATATATAAAAGGATAGACACACACACACCCAGATAGAATATATATATATACATATATATATATACATATAGTATATATATAGATATAGATATATATCTATATCTATAATATATCTATTTATATATATATGTCTGTATATATAGATCTCCATACATATATAGATACATATATCCATCCATGAAAATATATGTAGGATAGATAGAATGTATTATATATGTACATATACGAGACAGAGATATACATATATATATACATATATATATGTAGATAATATATATACATATAGATCTATGTATATAATATACATATATATTATGTAGATATAGATATAGATAAATATATAGGATATATAGATATATATAGATATATATAGAGGAGATATAGATATACATATATATCTATGTAGATATAATACAATATCTTGGAGATATCTATATAGATCTATATATATATAGAGAATATAGATAGAATAGCTAGTCTCTCTCTCTCTAGAGAGAGAGATCTCTCTCTCTCTCTCTCTAGATCTCTCTCTCTCTCTAGATCTCTCTCTCTCTCTTATCATATCTGATAGCCTCTCTCTCTCTCCCCTCTCTGTCCATATCTCCCTCTACGTAATCTATCTACATCTCTATATATATATACATATAGATATAACAGAATATATATATATATATACATATATGTTGGGTTTGTTGTACCAAAACAATGTTGTTTAACAATTTTAATCAAGAAAACGCAGCGGAATAAGAACTTAATATCTATTCAATAATCTGAAAATTAAAGTTCATGATCTTATTTCAACAAACCCAAAGTCAAGGATCATATATATGTGAATAAACTAGTTATCAAGAAGCAAACAAAACAACCAAAATCAACACAATAAACTACCTTTTAGAAGCTGTCAAAACGTTGATATAAGTGAAGATGGGGCTGCTATTTGATGACCAAAACATCAAGAATAGATGTCCTCAAGTGTTCATACCCACAAGCCTTCAAGAAAACACCCATTTGCTAGGATTTGAGCACCAAATCGACACAAGAAGGCTGCTGGAAACTTGTTCCAGCCGTGAACTTTCAAAGAGGATTCTAAATCCTTTGTTCCAGCCATGACATCCTTCTTCCAAAAGAAAGATTATGTTCTTGTGACTCTTTTGCATTAGAGAGAGAGAGATCTGAAGTAGAGTGTGTGTATGTGTGTATCTTGAGAGCTTTTTCTCCATAACACACAAAAAGGAAGAACAAAAAGGGGCTACCACAAGGGGCGGCCGAAACCCCTTTTGTTCCTTGGGTTATCCCTAAAACTCTCCTTTTTAAAATATTTCAAGAGTTTTTAGATATTATACATAATTAACCCTTTAATTATATAAAATATGCACACACACACTTTATTATTTGATGTTGCTTAACTAATTTAAACAACATAAAAATAATATCTATGAACAAAATATCCTCATAATTTGTTTTCTCACATACAATTTATTTAGAAAACCCATTTTCTAAATTGGTGTATATTATTTAATTCCATGATCATATCATCAATTAAATATTAATTGGTGTTTGCTAAGCTTGTTATTGGGTATGACCCGACTTGGATCACAACGTACTAACCACATCAATGTTCTATGTGTCTTGGGCATACAGAATCCAGCAATCTCCCACTTGCACAAGATACATAGAAGATTGATTAAGCAGTAAATACCGCCTAACAACGGTTTACTACCCTTAATACGCGTGACTTAAAGCCATTCAATAACATCATCCCCTTCAAGTATCCAACTTGAAATGATTTAGGTGAATCAATCATCTATCCTTTTGTTACAGATGTCATGTTAAATCCAAGGACATAGAATGATCATTCCTTGTTGATTTAACTTAATCAGGCCTTAGACATCATGCTCTCAACGAATAAGAGGAACAAATTCCATCTTGACTACATACGTTTCTCACAATCACCTTATGTTGTACCTAAACATAGCCTTATGTACTGACCATTATTTCAGAGCAGCGAAGAACTAGCTCAAGGTATAACACTTGGTGAATATCAAAACCCAATATGTATCTCAGGTCAGAGGATACCAAATGATATTCGCCTTTACTCAAATTTACTTATGATCAATCTAGAAGATTCCATGTAGTAAAATTGAGATGCGGGTCAGTCCAATATTTGCATCCCACAAATATCTATGAACCTTGGTAGCAACCAATTGCTCTATATTCATACCTTATGAATATCTACCAATCCATGTTCATAATAGTCTTACATTCATATTTGTTCCCACAAATATGACCGACTACGGACATTTAGAATAATAAACATATTCATGGATGTAAACATGCTAAAAGGGAACACGACTCAAAATTAGTCAAAATACAATTGTTCCGTACTTCAAATACTAAACAGACCAATTTCAATTACTAGAATATCGAAGTCCTAAGGCACAAGTATGACCCTCATACTTTGCCCTCACAAGGAGCTTCGTGAGTGGATCCGTAATGTTTTGATCTTTTATGAACTTTATGAATACATATCTTTACCCTTTTCAATTCCATCCCTTATGATGTTGAATCTCCGCTCAAGGTGCTTAGTCTTTGATGAGTACGGGGTTCCTTGATTTGAGCAATCCCACCCACGTAATTACCAAAGATCTTTAGGGAGTCTTGAATGGTAGAGACCACCCCTAGATAAGCAATGGACAAGCTTATCCATGCAGCTTCCAAAGCTGCCAATGAAGCGGCTATGTATTCGGATTTTAGACTGAATAATGCTACCGTGTCCTGCTTTGAACACTTCAAGGATACCACACCTCCATTCATAATGGAAGTACACCTGATTATGATCGAGAGTTGTTTCGATCTATTTTGGAAGTCCTCATCTGTGCAACCCTTTACACAGATTTTCACTTCAACAGATCCGTATATTAGAAACATATCCTTAGTCTTACTAAGGTGCATCAACATACTTTTAACAACCATTCAATGGTTATTTCTATTGGTATCTACTTTGTCATACCTGATAAGCATGACTCGTCCGGTTTAGTGCATATCATGAGACAAATGACGGATCCTATAGCAGATGTGTATGGGATATCCTTCATTTGATTTTGCTCATCCTATGAGCTTGGACATTGAGACGTAGTCAACATGGTCTCTCTTTGAAAGGGTATCATACCTTTCTAAGAGGTTTCCATCTTGAACCTTTTCAAGATTTTATATATGCACTTTGGTTTGACCCTATCAACCACCTCGATCTATCCTTATAGATCCTTATTCCAAAATATGGGTGATTTCAAAGAGATCCTTTTATGAAAAAATCTTCCAAGCAAGGTTTTAACACCTTCCAAGGTTGGAATATATTTTTCAAATAGCAGTGTGTCATCAGCATACAACACTGAGAGTATAATTCTGCTCCCACTAGCTTTCATATATACACACCCTTTTGATGCTTGTTTCAATCCATAGATCTATCACTTTAACTTGTATACTTTATTGGGATGTCGCGGATCGACAAAACCTTCATGCTGAACTATGTGGACAGTCTCTACGAGATGTCCATTAAGGAAAGCGGTTTTGACATCCATTAGCCAAAACTCATATTCAAAATATGCAGTTATGGCACTTAACATCCTAATCGACCTTAGCATTGCCACGGGCGTAAGACTTTCATCATAATCAACCAATTGAGTTTGATGAAAACCTTATGCTATAAGTCTTGACTTATAAGTATTCAAGTCTCCATGTATATTTGTTTTCATCCAGAAAACCCACTTGTATCCAACCGATTTGGAGTTTAAGTGGAGGTTCAACCAATTGCCAAACTTGGTTGTTATACATGAATTGCATCCTTACGTTCATGGCTTCTAGCCATTTGTCCCAATCCAAATTGGACATAACATCTTGGTGTATGGTTAGCCTACAGGGTATAACCACATAGCATCCATTCATGAAATATCCTTATCTTTCAGATGGAATACTAACTCTACCAGATTTGTGAACGTTTTGTGTGTGTTGATCAACCTCTTGATCTTTATCAACAACCTCCTGCTGATTGCTAGTGTCAATCAAATGTGTATCGCCTTGTGGATTTTGATCCTTATCAAGTTCCACAGTTCTATACGTCATTCCTTCCATAAAGGACTTGGTTTCAAGAACCATAGACTTTGGAGCAATAAATACTTCTGATTCGTTGAGTCAAAGAAACGATATCTTATACAGTCTCTTTGGATTCTAAATGAATACACACTTTCTTTGTCCGGGTCATATTCATAATATGAGCCTTAGAGAGCGATGCGAAAACCCAAAATGATAAAGGTGGTAAGTTCATAGCCATAATAAATTGAACCATATCCAAATAGGGTTCAGTTTCTCCTTTATCTGAATGAAGAGCATAGATAACTATACGGAGCTGATTTTTTCTACTTCATTATTGACGATTTTGAACATTTCAAAAGCTTCATACTTATGTGTCATCAAGTGCCCACAATAATAGCGACTGTAATCGTTGGTAACAATAATGAAGTATCTTTCACCAGTCTTAGACATTGTCTTAAAAGGATCATATACATCCAAATGCATCATTCCTAATTAGTCTTTGGTTCATACTTATCAAATGAAACATTTTCATTTGTTTCCAAAAGACCATTCTTTTGAAGTGTTTGAATCCAATTCTGGTTAATGTGACCAAGACGACAATGTCAAAGATAGTAATAACTTAAACCCATTTTAAGTTTCTTTATGCTAAAGCTGTATGAATGAGTTATAATGGATGATCTATCATGAACCAATTCATGGAAATCATTAAAAGGCATATCTTTAAAATGATATACATCATTCAAAACTCAATACCATTATTTACAAACTTTGAATCATGATCATATTGTTTTAATAGGAAACAATAATTATGTTCCTAGTCAAACTAGGTGCATACAAAAATGTTTTGAGAACAACTTCCAAACCATTTGAAGGTCTCAAAATAGAGTTTCCCTTCTTGAAGCGTACATTTCTTTTGAACCCTTTTGCAACAATTGCAAGTATGAGTCTCACATCCGGTATCCAATACCCATGTGATTGAAGAAATGGCTTTTAAAACAGCGTATGAATCATGGAATTGTATTTGAGGTTTGCCCAAAACCCTTCTTGTGTTTCAACTCCTTGAGATAGAAGGGACAATACCCTTTTTATAGTCCTATCTCTCCATACTCAAAGCATGGATCGTTCTCCGTTACCTTAGGCTTCATAAGCTTAGGTTTTGAGGTTTCGCTTTAACCTTTGCTTTGATTTATTCCAATCCTTTAGCAATAATTGCTTTAGGATCGGGATGGGCCACTTCTTATAGCCTCCCTTATTGATCGAGAGAATAGGTAGAACCTCTCTACTTATCCCCGCCTCGGTTGCTTTGAGCATTGCATGAGGTTCACCAATGCTCATGTCCCATCCGTTCATATTACAGTTTATTATGAATGTCTCAAACCTTTAGTTAGGTAATCAAGGATCAAATCCTTGGCCAACTACTTTGAGACAGGATAGTAAAGCATCTTGAGGCTATCAATATGGCTTTTTATCTTAAGAATATATAAGATGATATCGATTGGGTCTTTTCATGTGACATGCATAAAGTGCTTGAACCGTTTCAAAGCAATCTTACTAAAGTTTGCGGAAGGAACATTTCCTTTTAGATTAATATGTCATGTGCCTCATGAGGCTCCAAACCCTTTTGGAGTTTGGGAATCATATTCCCAACATGAGATCGGATGCTTGCACAGAATCCTTAGTGTGCTTAACTCAATCGTCAAAAGGCCATAACATCAACAGCGTGGGTTGGTGAGATATGGGATCGTCAAGGACATAGACCTTTACTCATTCTTGAGAACGATTCTCAAGTTTCAAAATGAGTCCATAAGATAATTATGGTTAGGACTATCCCTCTCGAGCATAGGTCTCAGTGATAGGGAAGGGACGATCGGGGTGGTAGCATTATAGTTAGAGGTCATCATTACAAAATTGACAAAGTTCATATTAGTATTTCTCATAAATTTATTTTAATCGTTAATACCCTTAAATGTCTCATAGACAATTAACAATTAAAATCTAGAATCCAACGTTACATTTAAATGATGGTTAGGTGACCTTTATCCCATTATTTAAATTAACAAGGTAGTCAACAGTTGACAATTGCAACCTATTGCAACTTCTAGTCTTATGGGATCGGTTAAACATCATATGTTTAGTCGGCATGTTTAATCCCATCAACACCATTGTAAGCCATGCTTCGGTGACCCTAAGCACCTGGTTTCCAATTCAAGTCGTCCTACTTACACACACGTGTGAGTTTTTACATATAAGCGGTTAGGTGACCTTTATCCCACAAGTATGTTAGACTCACCTCAAGGACACAAGTTCCCTACAAGTGGTTAGGTGACCTTTATCCTACAAGTAGTTCCCAAGTGATTCGAGTGTCGTGTAAAAGGATGGTGTTAGACTTGTTACCAAAGGGTTTTAGGTTTCCATTAATTTTAGACTTGAAAAACCTATGTACCTTGTAATTGCATGCTTTCAAATACATGGTACCCTATGGTTCCCTTTTAATAAAACCTCTTTTATTTTGAAATCATTAATCCTCTTAATAACATTTTATTAATTACTTAATGATTTAGAACCATAAAATTCAGCTTGTTATCATAATTTATTTAGATTGTTAAGCATATTCATATATCAAACAATCAACATAAAACAAACAAGCATAATCATACAAACATATGTGCATAACCATAGCCACTAAGTTGACTACACTTGTTTGCCATCACAAGTGTTGTCATAAGGTCTTTTCTTAAGGGTTCAACACAACACAAATGATGAGATCTCCAAAGACCCCCACTTGAACTTGCATCCAAATGCTTCAAGTCCATCCTTTGTGTCTTCCTTTTGTGCTTCCTTCCCGAGCATCTTCTTTTACAAAATATATACATCCTAATACATATTTTCTAGTAAAGGAAAAAATGCTCCTAATCTATTGATTACATTGCCAAATGAATAAATAAATTACAAACCAAAAGGAAACACAAAAGAAATTACTACAACCCATAAAGAAAGAATACAATCAACATGACAATTCCATAAACAACCAAACCCAAAATAACCAAGGTCAAGGCTATGTTATGCACTAAAAATATGTATCCATATACATCATACTAAGAACCAAAATGAACCCCATTGACCCTAAATTTTCAGCCAACATAAACCAAAAATCTAGGGTCTTTTGTCCAAACAAAACACAATCAACCAAATTGATATCTTTTCTTTCAAGGTTTAATCACTAGCATGTTTGATGTAACCTTGAAAGATTGGGGTATCATCAAATCAATACAAAACAGCCCTAAAATTGGTTGTTAAACCTTATATAACCAATTATACAAGAACACATGAAACTAATCATCCACATAACCGGCTCTTGATGCCAATGTTGGGTTTGTTGTACCAAAACAATGTTGTTTAACAATTTTAATCAAGAAAACGCAGCGGAATAAGAACTTAATATTCTATTCAATAATCTGAAAATTAAAGTTCATGATCTTATTTCAACAAACCCAAAGTCAAAGGATCATATATATGTGAATAAACTAGTTATCAAGAAGCAAACAAAACAACCAAAATCAACACAATAAACTACCTTTTAGAAGCTGTCAAAACGTTGATATAAGTGAAGATGGGGCTGCTATTTGATGACCAAAACATCAAGAATAGATGTCCTCAAGTGTTCATACCCACAAGCCTTCAAGAAAACACCCATTTGCTAGGATTTGAGCACCAAATCGACACAAGAAGGCTGCTGGAAACTTGTTCCAGCCGTGAACTTTCAAAGAGGATTCTAAATCCTTTGTTCCAGCCATGACATCCTTCTTCCAAAAGAAAGATTATGTTCTTGTGACTCTTTTGCATTAGAGAGAGAGAGATCTGAAGTAGAGTGTGTGTATGTGTGTATCTTGAGAGCTTTTTCTCCATAACACACACAAAAAGGGAAGAACAAAAAGGGGCTACCACAAGGGGCGGCCGAAACCCCTTTTGTTCCTTGGGTTATCCCTAAAACTCTCCTTTTTAAAATATTTCAAGAGTTTTTAGATATTATACATAATTAACCCTTTAATTATATAAAATATGCACACACACACTTTTATTATTTGATGTTGCTTAACTAATTTAAACAACATAACAAATAATATCTATGAACAAAATATCCTCATAATTTGTTCTTTCTCACATACAATTTATTTAGAAAACCCATTTTCTAAATTGGTGTAATTATTTAATTCCATGATCATATCATCAATTAAATATTAATTGGTGTTTGCTAAGCTTGTTATTGGGTATGACCCGACTTGGATCACAACGTACTAACCACATCAATGTTCTATGTGTCTTGGGCATACAGAATCCAGCAATATATATATATATATATATATATATATATATATATATATACATATATATATACATATATATATATACATACATATATATATATATATATATATATATATATATATATATATATATATATATATATATATATATATATATATATATATGTACATATATATATACATATATGTACATATATACATATATATATAGGGAGTGCACTGAGTAGAAATAGCCAATGCCCCCTACCAGAAGGCCTCCTGATGTTGTATGGCTCATGTGAGCGGTCAACCGATGCCCCCTCCTAGAAGGCCTGCTGAATAGACCTATAGGGAGTGCACTGAGTAGAAATAGCCTTGTAGATCCTGGATCGCTCGAGAAAAGCAATGATCCCCGCAAATTCGGCACTATTCCGATTCGTAGCATCTAAATGAGCACATATGTTGTGCTTAGGGTTGATGGAATACCTGTCAGCCATCAATCTGTAATAGGCATTAGATCACCACACAAAACAAATCAGTTCTAATTAACCTGGTTGAATTCATTCTGGTTCAATCATGCGATTGAACCATGCGACTGAGTTCAGTCGGTTGACCAGGCATACGACTGGATTCAATCTGGTGACTGAGCATGCGATTGAGTTTAATCGGGTGATTGAGCATGCGAGTGGTTCAGTCGGTCGATTGAGCTCATTCGTATCAATCATTCGGCCGATTGAGTCATTCATTCAACTCAATCGTGCGATTGTGGTTCATCCGTGTGTCCAGTCGCATGTCCTACTGTTTGTTCAACTGAAAATCGAATTTGGTCCAAAACTTAGAATTAGACGTCGTGTTTTGGTTCATTAGACTCGCAATCACTTAACTAATAACCTAATAACTTTAATTTCAACATTTTACTTAGTTTAGTTAGGTTATTTGTCCAGTAAACAGTTCGGTTCTTGTGTGGGTCGAAATTCAAAAATTTGGGCACCATTCCATCAGATTTCGGTGAGATATCATCACATTGTACCTGTATAACAACTCACAATCGTCAGAATATCAATAGAAGTCGGAAATTTTGGTCTGATGAAATTTGGCAGAGTAACGGTAAGGTGTGCGATATTAGGGCGATTGAGGGTGATGAGTTGAATACGATCGACTATGGCCTATTTATACTGAATCTGATATCAATCGGGTGACTGGACCCATTCGCTCGGTTCATTCGGGCGAATGGACCTCAGTCGTGCGATTGGTTCAGTCGATCACATTCAGCCGGCCGACTGGGGTTCAGTCGGGCGACTGACTCATTCGCACAGCTCCATTCGGGCGACTGGCTCAATCCTATGAGCCATTCGGTTTAATGGTTCATACTCATGCTCCATTCGGCTATCTAAGGCATGAGTATGGTCCATTCGTACGGTTGGTCCATACCCATGGTCCAGTCGTGCGAAGGGGTCATACTCATGATTTTTGACTTTATGACCATTTGACAATATTACACCCTGTAACTTATTGATTAAACGTTTTAAGCACTAGATCATCTCAGACATGATCCTTTTAACTTGAAAACTTTTGATCACCTCAGACGTGATCCTTTTAAAACAATTTGTCACCTCAGACGTGACTTAGTTGACATTTGAAAACATGTGTGTTCACCTCAGACGTGACTCTTTTAGGTGATTAAATTCCCGATTGAATTCCATGGCATAGTCCGATGTTTAACAAACTAAATTGACGAAATTTAAACAAAATAAAAGAACTAAAATTGAAATACAAAACTAAAACTTGTTTTTGTGGTTTTGTGTGAGGTGGAAATTCTAAGATGGAAATTTAAACGATTCATTTCCTGAAAGGGCAGCTTCAATTCATTTTGACCATAAGTGGACTGATTCAGTTTGAAATCATACAGGTACATAAAATCATTCAGGACAAGCTATCAAAACCTTTTGATGCTCTATTCTTGTTTTTCATCCAGAGTCGTTAGCAAATTTAGGAAATCATACTAGTACTATTTGTTGGATCTAGAAAGGCTGGTGCAACCAAAACCAAGTCACTTAGAAGATTTTGGTACAATAAACAAAGGACTTCCGAAGCTAAGTATGGAACTTCCGAAGGAAGAAGGAGCTCTTCCAAAGACAAAGTGTAAAACTCACTTCCTAAGGAAAACTCCAACTTCCGAAGACAAAGAACCTACTTCCGAAGATCAAGACTTAGAAAGAAAGATCTGAAGTCAACTTCCGAAGTACAGAAGTCCTAAAAGCCTCGGAAGTATAGAAGCCTTTTCCAAAGTATAAGTGGCCTCGGAAGAACTTGTTCTTCCGAAGCCAATTAACCTTCGGAAGACACTCCTATTATCCATTGGACATAAGTATGGTCTCTCTGACACTCCGCTGCAAATCTCTGAGATACTGCATGGCGTTTTCTTAAAAGCCATGTAGTTGACCATACTTTAATCCACTGTTTACCTTTTTATGTTAGTACAGTTGCTGTCACACCCCAACCTTGACGGCGGAAACGTCGAAGTGTGAGGGTTAAGATTGTTCACAACCACATAACGCTATGATTAAATGTAAATGCCATTAATTAATTGTTTTCAAACACCACATACATAAATGACTCAAAACAACCCAAACGAAAAAAAATAGAAGGAAATTTCAAATGTCTTTATTAAGCCTAAGTCCGAGTCCTAAATTTAAGCATTTCCTTCAATCATCTTTAAACTTGCACATTACCTGAAACATGTTGAAAATAAGGTCAACTAACAAGTTGGTGAGTTCTCATGGTTTTAAGTACAATAAGTATACCAAAAAAAAATGTGGCAATTCTAGTCAATGGTCACAGAATAAGCAAGTATATAGAACATGCATAGGTACAACCAAACCTTGACTGAACAACATATGAATAAGCATGATTAGCTAAGTGTATTTGGTTCCCTAGTGCACAAGCATACGGCTCCTAGGAGTCGGCAATACATCGACTTTAGCACCAAATAGGCTTGTCAGGCCCAAAGATCTAAGACTTTGCCAGGCTAGATTTAGTTAATGATTGCACACATATGACACATCTCATATATAACTTAACACATTCAATTAACCACGACTATGTAAAGAATTGCACGTGCATAATAAGTATCAAAGCGTGTAGGAGTATGTTTGTATAACCAACATGTTTCACCCCTAAAGGTGTAAAATATATGTAAATGGGGCATAAGAACTCACTTGCTAATAAAAGGCTTTGAAGATGAAATCATAATAACCACGAATAAGATTCCAACACAAACGTCACAACGCACCTAAATAAAATAAAGTAGCGCGTTATAATTGGTTTTGATGATTAATTATTATGTTTGAGGTTCTCACTTATATATTGAATAGGGGTTGACAACTATTCAAATTTATTTCATGTTATTAATGTGAATCGGGTTAAGGGAATGAAAGGATAAATATTTAAATAATTAAATTGATTGCGCGTAAGAAAAGGATAATCGAATCGTGCGTTGAACTATTTTTTAAAGGTCGTATATAGTAATTACAATAAGTGGATTAACCATTTAAAAGGAATATATATAGATACATATATATATATATATATATATATATATATATATATATATATATATATATATATATATATATATATATATATATATATATACACATACATTGATAAAAATATATATTTATGTATGAGTTAGTTAATCATTCAAATTGCTTGACGATGCATAAATATATATATATTGAAGATATTTTACACGAGTATTAACTTTACACAATAACATCATAATTTTAGAATAAGGAAAAAAATACCACCATGAATCTTATGTTCAAACATATTTATAAACCTTTGATAAAAATAAACAAATTCTGAATTTATAAAATAGCTTTAGAAATTTTCAGAATTTCAATTTTGGCAAAAGAAATAATTAATAATAAGGAAAATAAAACAGAAAAGAAAAGAAAAGAAAAATAAAAGGAAAAGAAAGAAAACATAAGAGAATAAAAGAAAACAGAAAGAAAAAGGGGGGGTGCCCGGGGTCGAACCCGGGACCTCCCCTGAAACAAGGGGCTCGGGAACCAGTGAACCAGGGCCGTGGCCTTGGTTCCTCCCGGTTTCTTTTAAATTTAAATCAGAGCCGCCCCGAATTTCCCCCAAATCGTATGAACCCTAGGTTCAACAGATCCTCAAATTGACCCTCGATTCGATGTTTAAACATCGAATTGTCATAGGGCTTTTGATCCTTGGATCAAATCGAACAAAATACAAGATTCCATTACCTGATTTACAGAGATGTAGATGAGTTTCGTGTTTGAGTCCGGTTGATGGTTCTTGGAATTGGGGTTTTTCGTTTGGGAGGGTTTAAGGTGAAATTGAGCTTACGGGGAGTTTAGGAACTTTGAAATGAATCCGAAGCTCTCATTATATAGCCTCAATTACATGGTTTTGAGCTCAACGAACTCGGTTTGAAACCATGTTTGAATTTACCAAAATAAGAGAAACCCGAGCTGTTAATTAGCTATATTGATTGATTAATTGATTGATTAAGCCGCGTAGTAAGTTTAGGTGTGATTAATTTGATTGAATTTCAGTTTTAGGCAAGATTTGATTGTGGTGTTTGACTCGGTTGATTCGAGGTTCGATTAGGAAGGGTTAAACGCGGGAACAACGAATTAAGTTGTGGTTCGGGTTCGAATCACAGGGTCGAGAGGGTTCGGGTGATTTAATTGATTCAAATTGTAAAAAAAAAAAACGGTTTGTAGCCTCGCCGGAGCTCGCCGGAGCTCCGGCCAAGGCCACCGGCGTTTCAAAAGAAATAAAATGAGCGGTTTACGTTTTGACCCCTGGAGTTTGGGCGTTTCACATAACTGCCCCCTGCAGTTTGGGCGCTTGGTTAAGTAAGATTTAAACTTTTGTTTTTAAGTTTGATAAATTACAAAACACCCCCTGTACTTTGAGTTTAAAGAAGTTTGTTATTATTATTATTATTATTATTATTATTAGTATTATGATTATGGTTATAATTATTATTGTTACTTTTAGAATTATTATTAGTATTATGATAATTAATGTTATTATTATTATTAATATGAGATGCTTATTTTTATTATAATATTTATTATTATTATTATTGCAATGATAATTATTATTTGTAAGTATTATAGTATAACACTTATAATTGCTTATTAATAAATAATATTGCAACCATCAATTGTTTATTAAGCAAAATAAGTCCCCAAAGATTCAAAATGACATAAAAGGTCCACACAAGAAATAACGATGTTAACTTTTAATTAACTCAAAAATACAGAATGTTACAGTCTCCCCAACTTAAAAGAATTTCGTCCCGAAATTAGAAAACAAAAGGGGTTACAAGAATAGGGAAGGGTACGTCTTCTTCATATGATCTTCACGCTCCCAGGTGAATTCTGCTCCTCGTTTGTTCTCCCACCGAACCTTTACAATTGGGGTTGTAGAGGTCCTAGTCCTCTTCATAATGCGATCCATGATTTCGACGGGTTTCTCCACGAAATGCAGCGACTCGTCGATCTGGATGTCTTCTAATGGCACATATAGATTATCGTCGGCCAAACACTTTCTCAGATTCGAGACATGGAAGATCGGGTGGATTCCGCTAAGATCGGAGGGTAGTTCGAGTTTATAGGCTACTTTCCCGACCCTTTTCAGGATCTTGAATGGTCCTACAAATCTCGGAGCTAACTTGCCCTTTCTCCCAAAACGAACTACACCCTTCCATGGTGAGACCTTGAGAAGGACCATCTCCCCAACTTGGAATTCTAGTGGCTTTCGACGCTTATCAGCGTAACTTTTCTGTCGACTCCTAGCCACTTCCAGGTTCTTGCGGATGATAGCGACTTTATCAGTCGTCTCTTGTATGAGCTCGGGACCGGTGATAAGGTTTTCACCGATGTCGGTCCAGCAAATTGGTGAGCGACACTTACGACCGTAAAGTGCTTCAAACGGTGCCATTTGGATGCTGGAGTGGTAACTATTGTTGTAGGAGAATTCTGCGAGCGGTAAATGGGTATCCCAGTCACCACCAAAGTCAAGAACACAAAGACGCAACAGGTCTTCCAGAGTTTGGATCGTCCGCTCGGTTTGACCATCGATTTGGGGATGGTAAGCCGTACTTAAATCCAATTGCGTTCCCAGAAGTTCTTGCATGGAGGACCAGAAATGAGAAGTAAATCGAGCGTCTCGGTCGGATATAATATGGAGAGGCACTCCATGGCGGCTTACGATCTCGTCGATGTAAATCCGAGCTAACCTCGATGTCTTATATGTGTCGCGTATGGGTATGAAGTGTGCCGACTTGGTCAATCGGTCGACGATTACCCATATGCTATCGTGCCCACGAGAAGTCCGGGGTAGCTTGGTTATGAAGTCCATGGATATATGCTCCCATTTCCACATAGGAATTTCGGGTTGTTCGAGTAATCCACTTGGACGCTGGTGTTCTGCCTTAACCTTCGTGCATGTAAGACACTTAGCAACATAGGTTGCTATGTCTCGTTTCATTCCGGGCCACCAATACTGACTACGTAAGTCCATGTACATCTTATCGGAGCCCGGGTGGACAGAATAACGAGTCTGATGAGCTTCGTTCATGATAAAAGTCCGAAGGTTACCGCGTTTGGGAATCCAAATTCTGTTTGCGAAATACATTAACCCATTTGCTCTCGCTTCCAATTGAGCTAGGAGGTTTGGCTCAAGTTCTTCCCTCATACTTTCTTCGTTTTGCACCTCTTGCTGGGCTTCCCGAATGCTTGACTCGATGTCACAGTCGACCCTTAAGTTTTGGAGTAGTACCGTTGCATTGTCGACATCGAGTCGGACTTCGGTGTCAAACTCCACCAATGTATCGAACCATTGCCGTTGGTCGCGAATCTCTTGTATAGAGGCCAACTTTTGATGTGTCTTTCGACTCAACGCATCGGCTACGACATTTGCCTTGCCGGGATGGTACCGAATATCACAGTCGTAGTCATTAATTAGTTCCAACCAACGACGTTGCCTCATGTTGAGGTCCTTCTGGTTGAAAACGTGCTGAAGGCTCTTGTGGTCCGTATAAACTATGCACTGCGTGCCGTATAGGTAATGTCTCCAGATTTTTAGCGCAAAGACCACCGCTCCGAGCTCGAGATCGTGCGTCGTGTAATTTACCTCATGAACCTTCAATTGTCTCGAGGCATAAGCTATGACCTTTCCTCGTTGCATGAGGACACAACCAAGGCCTTGTTTCGACGCATCGCAGTATACCGTGAAGTCGTCATTTCCATCCGGTAGAGCCACAATAGGAGCATTACATAACTTATGCTTTAATGTCTTGAACGCCTCTTCTTGTTCGGCTTTCCACTCGAAGGGCTGGTGCTTCTGGGTCAGGAACGTGAGTGGCTTTGCGATTTTTGAGAAATTGGCAATGAATCGTCGGTAATACCCGGCTAGACCAAGGAACGATCGAATTTCTGTTGGAGTCGTGGGAGCACTCCAATTTCTAACGGCTTCAACCTTCGCCGGGTCGACGTGAATTCCTTGGCTATTCACAACGTGTCCCAAAAATTGCACCTCTTCGAGCCAAAACTCACATTTTGAGAACTTTGCGTATAATTGCTCCTTCTTCAACAGTTCGAGGATTTGTCGGAGATGAAGTTCATGTTCGGACCGGGTCTTGGAATAAATAAGAATGTCGTCAATGAAAACAATGACAAACTTGTCTAAGTATGGCTTGCACACTTGGTTCATAAGGTCCATGAAGACCACAGGAGCATTGGTTAAGCCGAAAGGCATAACCATAAACTCGTAATGTCCATACCGAGTGCGAAATGCGGTCTTTGGAATGTCGTCGTCGTGGACTCGCAGTTGGTGATAGCCCGAACGCAAGTCGATTTTTGAAAAGATTGCAGCTCCTTGAAGTTGGTCGAAGAGGTCGTCGATACGAGGAAGAGGATACCGGTTCTTGACGGTTAACTTGTTGAGCTCCCGGTAATCGATACACATGCGAAAAGACCCATCTTTCTTCTTCACAAACAAGACAGGTGCACCCCAAGGAGAAGAACTAGGGCGTATGAATCCCTTCTCAGATAATTCTTGGAGTTGGCTAGAGAGTTCTTGCATCTCCGATGGTGCGAGTCGGTAGGGTGATTTAGCCACAGGGCTAGCTCCCGGAATTAGATCGATTTTGAATTCCACTTCCCGTACGGGAGGTAACCCACTAAGGTCGTCGGGGAAAACTTCAGGGAATTCACGAACAATTGGAACATCCTTGAGTTCTTTCCCTTCGACCTTGGTGTTGACCAAGTAGGCTAGAAAGGCCGGATAGCTTTTACCCAAATACTTACGGGCTTGGGTGCATGACATTAGTTTGAGTCCTTTGGATGACCGTTCGCCGAATACCTTCAACGTATCACCAGAGGGTAAGGGTATGCGAATGCATTTCTCGAAGCAAACGATCTCAGCATGATTCTGCGATAGCCAATCCATACCAATAATAACGTCGAAACTCCCAAGCTTCATAGGGATGAGGTCGATAGTAAATTTGTGGTTGTCGAGTCGCAATAGACAATCACGAATGATCACGTCGACGGTAATGGGTTCTCCATCAGCAACTTCGACAGTGAGCGGGTTCACTAGATCTGAGCGAGGTTTCAAAAGTGTCGGCTCGAATTCTAAGGATACGAAACTCTTATCGGCACCCGAATCGAATAATACGTAGGCATAGGTATCATTAATAAGAAACATACCTGTGTAGTTTTTTTAAAAGGCACTTAAGGGTACAAACAAGGAATTTTTAAGAGAAAGCTTACGAAGATGGAGTTGAAAGTTACGTACCGTTCACCACGTCGTTGTTCGCTTGGGCTTGGTTTGCGTTGATGTTGAAGGCACGTCCACGAGCTTGTGGAACATTGCCCACAAGGCGAGGGCATTGGGGTCGGTAGTGACCTGGTTCTCCACAGTTGTAGCATGCCCGGTTTGGTTCCGTCACTGCGTTCCCCAGTGCTCGGCGACACGTTGCCACGAGATGCCCATACTTGCCGCATAGTGTGCAGATGCGACACGGGAGATTCCCCGGATGATGGTACTTACATGTGTTGCACAACGGTAGAGGACCTGCATAAGCCCTTGCCACGGGCACTTGTGCTGCCGGTGCAGCCCCGGGAACACACTGCCTCTGGGGTGGCTTAGGAGCGGCCACTGCGTAGTTCCGTGCCGGTACAAACTTCCTTTTCCTGTTATCAACCTTAGCCTCCTTGCCCTCCTCGGGAACCGTCTTCTCAGTCTTCTTGGTCCCCTTTGCAGACATGGTGCCTGCCCGGATGTGGTTTTCTGTTAGCTGTGCAGTAATTGTAATAGCTTCTTCTAGGGTTGTGGGTCGGCTACCCACAACGGCATCCTGAATCTGAGGCGGCACCCCCTTGATAAATTTTTCCACATTACGGGCAACAGTATCCACCATGTGGGGCAACAGTATGCTCAGCTCGTGATGGCGGGTAGAATAGGCTAGATGGTTCCCGCCATCCTGTTTCAAGTTCCAGAATTCTTCTTCTAGCTTCTGGATCTCACTTCTCGGGCAAAACTTGGCGATGGCTATGTTCTTGAACTCCTCCCAAGTTAAAGCCAAGATCGCGTCGGGACCTCGGTTTCGCTTTTCACTGTTCCACCAAGTTAAGGCCCTTTGTTGCAGCATACTGGTGGCATACCTCACCTTAAGTGCTTCGGGGCACTCACAGTTGACGAAGGTGTTTTCCATCCCTTCAAACCATTCTAGGAGACCGGTGGCACCTTCCTTGCCACTGAAACTGGGAGGCTTGCATGAACTGAAGTGTTTGAAGGTGCACGACTGGTTGTTACGGCCTTGGTTTGCACTAGTTTCTCCTTGGCCGTTGCTTTTGTTCGTGACGTTTGCAATCATGGTGCGGCTGAGTTCAGCCACCATAATCGGGATGACCGCAGCCATTTGCCGGGCAATCATGGCGGCAAGCTTACGGTCGGATCTTCCTCGGTTTCCGTGATAACGAGACATGCTGGAAAAATACAAATTGTATTAGGATAGGTTTAAAAGAATAGTAAGGATGAACAGTTAAAGTATGGATAAGAGTCATACGGAATGATTCCATTTGATGACGCATCACCATTTGGAAACGTTGACACGTCAAGATAAATTGACCCATTTGCCTCAGAAACTAGTGTTTAATGGCCATAGTTTATCACTCATCCCGGAAATCCCCAGGTAAGCATGACTGGTCCCGTAGGATTTATACGAAATGCTTACCTTAGCCCGAAGGCCTTTTGCCAGGAAAACCAGGATACAGGTGTCTATGTACCACACTAGCTCTATGGTTCATGGAATCAAAATCTTGATGAGATGTTGATAAGATTAGACATAAAGTCTGAAGAATTCCTATCAATAGATTCTACTCGGCGACGGGAATAAGTTTAAGAAGTAGCAACAGTCGGGGTGAATCAACGTTTAAGATAAGTCTAGGGGAGACGAGTAACCATATGTATTCATGCAAGTAAAGGCACCTATACTAAGGCATCACATTGCACATAAGGCATAGCGTTAGGCAGCATGCAAACAATATGTATGTATTCATAAGAATACTATTCTATAAGGATCATGCATAAACTATAGTCTAGGTCACCATTTCTAATAACCTAAATCCCTATAGTTATGGGCTCTGATACCAATCTGTCACACCCCAACCTTGACGGCGGAAACGTCGAAGTGTGAGGGTTAAGATTGTTCACAACCACATAACGCTATGATTAAATGTAAATGCCATTAATTAATTGTTTTCAAACACCACATACATAAATGACTCAAAACAACCCAAACGAAAAAAAATAGAAGGAAATTTCAAATGTCTTTATTAAGCCTAAGTCCGAGTCCTAAATTTAAGCATTTCCTTCAATCATCTTTAAACTTGCACATTACCTGAAACATGTTGAAAATAAGGTCAACTAACAAGTTGGTGAGTTCTCATGGTTTTAAGTACAATAAGTATACCAAAAAAAAAATGTGGCAATTCTAGTCAATGGTCACAGAATAAGCAAGTATATAGAACATGCATAGTTACAACCAAACCTTGACTGAACAACATATGAATAAGCATGATTAGCTAAGTGTATTTGGTTCCCTAGTGCACAAGCATACGGCTCCTAGGAGTCGGCAATACATCGACTTTAGCACCAAATAGGCTTGTCAGGCCCAAAGATCTAAGACTTTGCCAGGCTAGATTTAGTTAATGATTGCACACATATGACACATCTCATATATAACTTAACACATTCAATTAACCACGACTATGTAAAGAATTGCACGTGCATAATAAGTATCAAAGCGTGTAGGAGTATGTTTGTATAACCAACATGTTTCACCCCTAAAGGTGTAAAATATATGTAAATGGGGCATAAGAACTCACTTGCTAATAAAAGGCTTTGAAGATGAAATAATAATAACCACGAATAAGATTCCAACACAAACGTCACAACGCACCTAAATAAAATAAAGTAGCGCGTTATAATTGGTTTTGATGATTAATTATTATGTTTGAGGTTCTCACTTATATATTGAATAGGGGTTGACAACTATTCAAATTTATTTCATGTTATTAATGTGAATCGGGTTAAGGGAACGAAAGGATAAATATTTAAATAATTAAATTGATTGCGCGTAAGAAAAGGATAATCGAATCGTGCGCTGAACTATTTTTTAAAGGTCGTATATAGTAATTACAATAAGTGGATTAACCATTTAAAAGGAATATATATAGATACATACATATATATATATATATATATATATATATATATATATATATATATATATATATATATATATATATATACATACATTGATAAAAATATATATTTACGTATGAGTTAGTTAATCATTCAAATTGCTTGACGATGCATAAATATATATATATTGAAGATATTTTACACGAGTATTAACTTTACACAATAACATCATAATTTTAGAATAAGGAAAAAAATACCACCATGAATCTTATGTTCAAACATATTTATAAACCTTTGATAAAAATAAACAAATTCTGAATTTATAAAATAGCTTTAGAAATTTTCAGAATTTCAATTTTGGCAAAAGAAATAATTAATAATAAGGAAAATAAAACAGAAAAGAAAAGAACAGAAAAATAAAAGGAAAAGAAAGAAAACATAAGAGAATAAAAGAAAACAGAAAGAAAAAGGGGGGGGGTGCCCGGGGTCGAACCCGGGACCTCCCCTGACACAAGGGGCTCGGGAACCAGTGAACCAGGGCCGTGGCCATGGTTCCTCCCGGTTTCTTTTAAATTTAAATCAGAGCCGCCCCGAATTTCCCCCAAATCATATGAACCCTAGGTTCAACAGATCCTCAAATTGACCCTCGATTCGATGTTTAAACATCAAATTGTCATAGGGCTTTTGATCCTTGGATCAAATCGAACAAAATACAAGATTCCATTACCTGATTTACAGAGATGTAGATGAGTTTCGTGTTTGAGTCCGGTTGATGGTTCTTGGAATTGGGGTTTTTCGTTTGGGAGGGTTTAAGGTGAAATTGAGCTTACGGGGAGTTTAGGAACTTTGAAATGAATCCGAAGCTCTCATTATATAGCCTCAATTACATGGTTTTGAGCTCAACGAACTCGGTTTGAAACCGTGTTTGAATTTACCAAAATAAGAGAAACCCGAGCTGTTAATTAGCTATATTGATTGATTAATTGATTGATTAAGCCGCGTAGTAAGTTTAGGTGTGATTAATTTGATTGAATTTCAGTTTTAGGCAAGATTTGATTGTGGTGTTTGACTCGGTTGATTCGAGGTTCGATTAGGAAGGGTTAAACGCGGGAACAACGAATTAAGTTGTGGTTCGGGTTCGAATCACAGGGTCGAGAGGGTTCGGGTGATTTAATTGATTCAAATTGTAAAAAAAAAACGGTTTGTAGCCTCGCCGGAGCTCGCCGGAGCTCCGGCCAAGGCCACCGGCGTTTCAAAAGAAATAAAATGAGCGGTTTACGTTTTGACCCCTGGAGTTTGGGCGTTTCACATAACTGCCCCCTGCAGTTTGGGCGCTTGGTTAAGTAAGATTTAAACTTTTGTTTTTAAGTTTGATAAATTACAAAACACCCCCTGTACTTTGAGTTTAAAGAAGTTTGTTATTATTATTATTATTATTATTATTATTATTATTATTATTATTATTATTATTATTAGTATTATGATTATGGTTATAATTATTATTGTTACTTTTAGAATTATTATTAGTATTATGATTATTAATGTTATTATTATTATTAATATGAGATGCTTATTTTTATTATAATATTTATTATTATTATTATTGCCATGATAATTATTATTTGTAAGTATTATAGTATAACACTTATAATTGCTTATTAATAAATAATATTGCAACCATCAATTGTTTATTAAGCAAAATAAGTCCCCAAAGATTCAAAATGACATAAAAGGTCCACACAAGAAATAACGATGTTAACTTTTAATTAACTCAAAAATACAGAATGTTACAGTTGCCATCTTTAGTTGGTGACAAAAGGTAAGTCATGGACATGTCATGACTACCATATCTTAGATAATACTTTATCTAAGATACCTTAACTTTAGCATTGTAGTATATGCTTTAGTCTTAGGTTTCCAGCTGGTATCAAAGTATATCCGGCTGTAGGATCTAGTATATATAGTTTCTCATTGTAACTTTTGTTTCATGCTTGTAAGAGTCTTGTAATATCTTGAGTTGAGAAGTAATATATACAAGTGCCTTGAAAATTTATTTATGTGTTCCTTTGCTACTTATTATATTATTATCAACTCTTGTAAAAGACATTACTTCATCTGATTTGAGTGTTTCTATAAGTGAGTTTGAGAGAAATACAAGTGTTTAAGTGACAAACCCGATCCTGCAATTGGTATCAGAGCTTTTTAGGCTCTTGATTGTGAGATCTTACCATCCTAATCAACCAGTTTTTCACTCCTCCTTATACCTCACTCAAAATGTCCCTCAACAAATCTAAAGTAGAGATGGGGACGATGACCAAAGCTCCCATCATCACCCCTGAAAACTTTAGGTCTTGGAGCAGAAGAATGGAAGGCTTCATCAGGTATCAAGACAGCAAGATGTGGCAATCCATTGTCAATGGCCCGTATAAGCCAAAAGTAGCTGGTGGAAACGGTGCCATGATTGAGAAAGCCGTTGAAGATTATTCTGATGAAGATAGGAAGAAGCTTGACATAGACAGCAATGCTATGACTGTTCTTATGACTGCAATTCCAAACTCCATCATGGTGGGGTTTGAGCATTGTAAGTCTGCCAAAGAACTCTTTGATGCGCTTGCTCAAATGTACTCAAGCTCAAAGGACTCCAAGAAGGACTCACTGAAGCAGCAGTTCGAGAACTTCACCTATGTTGCTGGAGAGACTCTTAGCCAACAATATTTCAGGTAAATGGACCGCATTTCTTCTCTTCAATCAGTGGGAATTACTCATGAACTCAGAGACCTTACAAGAAAGTTCATGAGTGCTCTACCTAATGAGTGGACATTATACAGTGTCTCTATCAAGAGAACAGAGAATCTGAATACACTCACCATGACCGAACTCTATGGGATCCTTGATGGATACCGTTTGGAAATGGAAAGTAAGAGGGGTCATCAGACAAGTAGACCCTTGAGTCTTCCTGCTAGCAACGCTTTAATGGTTGCTGAAGGCTCAAGAATCTCCCAGTCTCAACAATACCTGACTTACACCCAGCAGCCATCTTGTTCTTCTGGGCCTTACATCATATTTCCTGAGACTCCAAGGTCTTAACAAGCTCAGTAAAGCTCATTTCAGGACAGCTGTGCTTTTGTCTTAGGAAGTGGACACTCAAATGACTATCAATACTGCTTTGATGATCTAGAGTGTTTTAGCCTGGATGACGTGGAATAAGTGGACATAGTCCAACAAATGGCTCTTCTAACCTACAGAGCAAAGAAGTTCTTTAAGAGAACTGGAAGGCAATTTCCTCAGAACCCAATCAACAGCAAATTTGGGTTTGACAAAACCAAGGCCAAATGTTACAACTGTAACCAACTTGGTCACTTTACAAGGGAATGCAAGGCCCCAAGTCCAACCCGGGAACCCCACAGGCCTCCACACATCCCTCTACACCAAAACCCACCGGAAAGTCAACAGAGACTGCTGCAATGGCTCAAGAAGTTGACTGGAGCTTTATGGTTCAGGATGTGACTCCTGCTCAAGCACTCATGGCCGGAACAGATGAAAACAAGGTATATGAACATCTATGTACTCCTGCCTATATTGCTAAGGTTAAACTGTATCAGGACTACAATATGGAAATTAAGTCTGATATTGAGTCTTTAAATGTTTTAAAATCTGACTTTAAAAGGGCTGAATCTGACTACCAAAGAAAAATTGAGGAGTTAGAGAAAACTGTGTCCCTCTTAAATCATGAACAAACAAACTACAAGACTTAAATAAAGGATTTAATATCCAAATTGACTGAGGCTCAAGCCCAGCTTGTCACTGCTGAGGCTCAAGCCAGGAAGTATGCTATTTCCGAGCAAAACTTCCAAGCCATTCTTGCATCATCCTCTCACTCAAAACTTTGTTAACAAAACAAAGGTGGGTTGGGAACCAATAAAATTGCTCCACCACACTCTTATGAGTCTATAAGACAACCAAGGTGTGGTACTGAAGAGCAAGAGGTTCCATCTGCTGACCCACCTTCTCATGAGTCAAAGAATGATGCAACTATGGAGACCATCACATGGAAGAACCAGGTAATTATGCCCTCCACTGCCAATGATGATCAAACCCTGACCACCAAAGCCAGAAGAAGCAGAGCCAAGGCAGCCAGAAAAACTGCCAAGAAAGTGGCTGAGTCCAAACTAAAGATAGACCCAAAGCAAAAGGGTGTATTCATCTCAGCTGGATTCCAGGTGGTTGGAAATTCTGATTCAGGAAAGGAGTGCAGTACCAGTACTCCTATCCTACCAAAGGATCATAAATTAAAGGGAAAGGTTGCTGATGAAGAGAAAAAGAACAAGAAACAGCAATCCTCACATTCCCAAAAAGTTAACATTGCATGCATAATGTGTGGTCTGCCAAACCACATGGCCAAAGATTGTTACTACAATCCTGCTAGCACACATTATGCAAATAATGTTAAAAAGGAAAGAGTCAGGGAAGGTTTCTCATTTGGACCATATCAAACGGTTCAAGTGATGAAAAAGGGAAAGCTTGTTTCCGAAGCAAGGCTTCTTTCGGAAGAAAATTCTTCTTCCGAAAGGAAAAAGGCTTCGGAAGCTAAAGCTGTAAAGACTCAGAAAAGCAAAAGAGTCCCCTTGAAACCATCCCAGAAAAAGACTGCTTCGGAAGAAAAGGTGGTGAAGGTTTCTTCCGAAAAGAAAGAAGCTTCGGAAGAATGCCAAGCTACAAAAGCTTCAACAAGCTCATCCTCTATGATCAACCAAGGGATGGAATGGAAGATCAAGGAAGATGCTGTAGCCCAAACCTCTTCTTCAAAGACATCCATTGAACCTCCATGCATAAATTTTGGTTCAATTATGTCATTATCATTGGAAGAACCCAAGACCAATAAGGCTTGGGTTTCCAATCAAAACTAGTTATCTCACCTTATGTGCAGGGACATCCATATAACAAGAATAACAACATTTGGATTGTAGATAGTGGATGCTCCAGGCATATGACAGGGAACAAATCTCTCCTTCAACAATTTCAACATTATGATGGAGGTCCTGTCCAGTTTGGAGGTGAGGCCGGATGATATATTTCTGGCAGAGGAAGTATATCCAATGGAAAGTTAAAGGTTGACAAAGTTAATTTTGTCAAATAGCTTGAACACAACCTGTTAAGTGTTTCTCAATTCTATGATCAAAAGCATCAAATGCTCTTCACAGAACATGAGTGCATTATCCTCAAATCCGGGATGACAATTCCTCAGGAATTGGTGCTTCTTAGATCTCCCAGGAAAGGGGATATGTACAAGCTGGATATGAACAATGCTTCCCCAATGGGAGAAGTATCATGCTTTCTTTCCAAAGCTGATGGTGATGAGTCAACACTATGGCATAAACGAATGTGTCATGTAAATTTTAAGACAATGAATAAATTGGCTAAAATAACTTGGTACATGGTTTGCCTAAAAAGGAATTTTTCTGCAAAGATAACTGTGTTGCTTGCCTGAAAGGGAAAAAACACAAGGCATCTCATAAATCCAAAGTTGTTAACTCCATCACCACTCCATTACACTTATTGCACATGGATCTATTTGGTCCCACAAGTATAATGAGCATTGGAAGGAAATCATATTGCCTTGTGATTGTTGATGATTTTACTAGATTTACATGGGTATTCTTTTTAAGAACCAAAGATGAAACTGCTGAAACTTTAAAATCTTTTATTCTTAAAATAGAAAATCAAGTTGATCACAAGGTTAAAATAATTAGAAGTGATCAAGGGACTGAGTTTAAGAACCTAGTTCTTGACTCATTTTGTAACTCAAAAGGGATTGCCAGACAATATAGTGCTCCTAGAACTCCTAACAAAATGATGTTGCTAAAAGGAGAAATAGGACACTTATTGAGGCTGCTCGAACTATGTTAGCTGATTCAAAGCTGCCTCTAACGTTCTGGGCAGAGGCAGTCAGCACTGCATGCTATGTGCAGAACAGAGTTCTTGTAGTAAAGCCACATGGAAAAACCCCTTATGAGTTATGGAACAAGAGGCCACCGTTCATGGCTTTCTAAGGTCCTTTGGCAGTAGGTGTACCATACTTAACACAAAAGACAATTTGGCAAAATTTGCTAAAAAGTCAGATGATGCTATCTTTGTTGGGTATTCCTCTTACTCTAAAGCTTATAGGGTGTATAATATTTAAAATCAACAATTTGAGGAATCTTCCAACATTGTAGTTAATGAGCACATTCCTTGTGTTAGGGGGAATGGCCCTGATCATATCTTTGATTTAAAATTGTTTCCAAACTATTCTAAACCATCTTGTGAGAATGTTTCAGCTGGAACAGGTGCTCAAAGTGACTCTGATGAAGATCAACTGTTTGAGCTTCCTAGATCTATTCCAAGTTCTCCAAGATTTGAAGCAAATCAAGTTCCCACTATTGAAAGATCTGACAGTATAACCATTTCAAGAGATAGTGGTACTTCAACAAGGGATTCACCTGCTGACTTTCAAATCTCTTCAGGTGACCCTGCACAACACCAGACTGATGAAAGCACCATCTTGAAGGAACAGGCAACTGTTAATGATGCTTCACAGCAAAGAAATGATGATGTTTCTCTTTCATTCAATCAGTCCTCATTGAATGAGTTTGAAACAACAGCTGGACCAAGTATTCAAGCTCCTGAGCAAAATATGTCCAACTTGGACTTATCTTTGCAACTGGAGGTGATTCCTAGACTCAGGATTCATAACACTCATCCAGCTGAAAACATCATAGGGGAAGTCTCTGAAGGTGTGAGAACAAGAGGACAAACTCACAATGGGAATGTCTGCTTGTACTCATGCTTTTTATCCCAAATGGAACCCAAGAAGGTGGAAGATGCCTTGAAAAATAGTAGTTGGGTTGAATCAATGCAAGAGGAGCTGCTTCAATTCAAAAGACAAAAGGTTTGGAACCTATGTCCGCTACCATCTGGTGAAGTACCTATAGGCACTAAATGGGTATTCAGAAACAAGAGAGATGATAGAGGCTTGATTATCAAGAACAAGGCAAGACTGGTGGTTCAAGGATACACTCAAGAGGAGGGAATCGATTATACTGATGTCTTTGCACCTGTTGCAAGACTTGAGGTAATTAGGATCTTCCTTGCTTATGTTGCATCCAAGAATTTCACATTCTACCAGCTTGATGTCAAGTGTGCCTTTCTAAATGGGGATATAGATAGGGAAGTCTATGTATGCCAACCTCCAGGATTTGAAGATCCACAACATCCAAACTATGTGTGCAAGTTGGATAAAGCTCTATATGGGCTGCACCAAGCACCTAGGCTGTGGTATGAGACATTGTCTCAATTTCTCCTGAAGAATGGTTACACTAGAGGTACCATTGATAAGACTCTTTTCATAAGAAAGTCTGGGAAAGACATCTTGCTCGTTCAAGTCTATGTTGATGATATCATATTTGGTTCCTCAAATGACCAATTGTGTAAAGACTTTGAGAGCATTAAGAAGAAGAAGTTCGAGATGAGTTCCATGGGAAAAATGGACTTTTTCCTTCGAATTCAGGTAAAGCAATTGAAGGAAGGGTTCTTTATCAATCAATCTAAGTATGTCAATGATATCTTAGAACGATTTGATATGAAGGATTGTAAAGCAGCAAAAACACCTATACCCAGAAACCATAATCTCTGCCCTGATTCTGAGGGGGAGGATACTGATCAACATCAGTAAAGAGCGATTATTGGTTCTCTAATGTATCTCATAGCAAGTAGACCTGATATCATGTTTGCAACTTGCATTTGTGCAAGATATCAGGCTGCTCCAAAGGTGTCTCACCTAATAGCTGCCAAGAGAATTCTTAGATACCTCAAAGGAGCACCTAAACTAGGTCTCTGGTATCCAAGAAATAGCGATTTTAATCTCTATGGTTACTCTGATAGTGATTATGGTGGCTGCAACATCAACAAGAAATCAACATCTGGTGGATGTCAATTTCTTGGTGGAAGGATCATCTCATGGCAATGCAAAAAGCAATCCTGTGTCTCTACATCAACTGCTGAAGCTGAATACATTACTGCTGCTAGTTGTTGTGCTCAGCTGCTGTGGAGTCAAAATTAGATTATAGACTACGGATTCAACTTCATGAGCACTCTTATCCACATTGACAACAACAATGCTATATCCATTACTGAAAATCCAGTGAAGCACTCCAAGACTAAGCACATTGATATCAGGTATCATTTCATTAGAGATATTCATGAGAAAAATCTTATCAAACTAATCAAAGTTGACTCAAATGAACAATATGCTGATTTGTTCACTAAAGCCTTTGATGAACAAAGATTTAAATATCTTATTACAGCTATTGGGATGATAAACATTGATTAGTTAATCTCATTTGAAAACCTTTTAATGTGTAAAGTCTCATGTCAAAACAATCTAAGCCCTGTTACAAAAGATTTTTTTTAAATTTTATCTAAGTATGAATTCTTCCGAAGAGAAATTAACCCTCGGAAGATATTTTGTATATCTTCCGAAGCAAATTTCTCCCTAGATAATTTTCTTCTCGGAAGAGTGTTAAGTCTCGGAAGAAGCGATTGATTTCATCTCAGATCTACTTCCGAAGCTTTTAACACACTCCACTTGAAAAGCAACATATACTCTCGGAAGTAATTAATTTACCTTCGGAAGAATATCACCTTCGGAAATGCTTTATACTCGGAAGAAAGATTTTACTGTGTAACGGAAATCTTTTGGGCCCCACTCTGTAAAAAGTAAAGATTTTGTTAATGATGTCGGATTATTTAAATGGACTAACCTTACCGCCCATGTCACATCATCCACTGAAACCTCACATCATCTTATCCAAAACCCCCTTTAAACCGCCATTCCACCCACTTAAATACTTCCGGTTAATCATTTACATCCTTTTTACCCAAATTACTGCCCTAAAAGCTTTCTTCTTCTCCAATTTACCTTATTCCGAACTATCTTTCTGTCATCTTCTTCAATGGCACTAAACCCTCAGCACAACCAAGTCGCACTCCTTGACTCTTTAAGGGATGTTGACTTCTCAGACATCATTTCTTTTCTGACCCAATCTTCGTACTACACCGCTCTGACTGTAAACCCCGCGATTTACTCAAACCAAATGTCTGAATTTTGGGCAAATGGTCAGATTGAAAACCTAAATGGGGTTCGTGTTATTCGGTCGAGCATCTGTGGCCAGGAGTTGGTCATATCTGAACAGATCATCAGGGAGCATCTAGAGCTTCATGATGAGGGCGCTCCAACGGAATTCCCCAAAACAGATTTGGACAATTCTTATCTCCAAATGGGATATGGTGGAGATGTCAGCAGGTCAACTATCTACAAATTCAACTTCTCTTACAAATAGAAGTTCCTGCTGCATCTGGTTCTTCACTGTTTGTCTAATAAATCTGGGGGATGGGATCTGTTAGGATCTGGTATCTGAATGAAATACCAACTGATTAACATGTTTACCAAACCAAATAGTGCGGAATCCTATTTGATTGGCGATCCAATCAGTGAGAACGTACGTAGAAACAATAATGTATTGAATCTAACGTTAAGAATCGATTAGGAATCGATCTACAGCGTTCTATGAACTTGGAGTATGAACTTGGATACTTCTGGACGGCTAGGGTACGTCTGGAGTCGAATTGGAATGAATGCTTACGTTTTTCCACGAATTAGGTGGTATTTATAGGTTAGGGTTGCTCATTCGGGCGACTGAACCATTAGTATGGTTAAGTCGTGCGATTGAGCCATGCGGTTGATCCATTCGCACGACTGAGTGTTCAGTCGTGCGACTGAGCCAATCTCATGTTACAATCATACGACTGATCCAGTCTCCTGCTTCAGTCGTGCGATTGAGTCATTCGCCTGAAGTTGTTCATGCGTATGGTCCATTCGCATGGGCCATTCGCATGAGAACTTCATTTTGCTAAGTTTGAATGTATTCATTAATATAACATTATGTGTATCAATTCAAACAATCACAAACCTATATAACCAATTCAATATCAACTCATTAGAGAAATATTAAACATTATAAATCACAATCAAACATTCTCATTTCATTAATATCCCAACCATTACATAAGCATAAGACAAACAAGACATATTACGTTCATATCAGGATCTAGGTACATATGTATCAACAAACTCCCCCTTGGACCTAGATCTATCTAATGTCTTACCTTCTGCATCACCTCTTCATACTTCTTGTACTTTTCCTCTTTTGTGACTCCTACGTGTATCTCAAACGCAAAGCAGAGTCTTATGGCATTTTGGAATTGGAGGGCTTGTACAATATCTTGCGTGTCATAGAATAGTGGCCACTTGTATAATGTGTATACATCATTAGCAGACAACTTAGTGAGCCACATCGGGTCAAACACCCTGATGGTATCCATTTGTCCCTCTTTATTTAGAACTATGACCGCCTCCCCGGTTCTCCAATCATAGTACCACCACTTAAAGTGTGGAGTAAAGTCCTGTGGCATTTCCCTGAGAGGGATTCTTGACATTATTCTTGGGGGACTCCACTTCAGCACTATCTTGGGCTTACCAGTTATGGGATCAACTTCAGAACATCTGATATATCTCGTAGGTTGTTGAGGTTTGAAGTTAACCCACCTGGTGTGGTACTCTTTCTTTAGGGCAGCCTCAAACCAGCCTGACATTTTCCTCGGGTCAGCATATAGTAGCTTCAATTTAGCCAGCTGGTTGAGCTCAAAACCAGATAGAGTCTTTAGATCATGTGGAAATCTAAAGTACTCTATGCCCTTCTCCCTCTTTATGGCATTTAAGATCCTCAAAATGTGCCCACGCAATAATCCTGCCTGACACCTTATGATGTTTCTTCACTTTGTAGAGTTTGGTGTAGACATTCTGTTTAGGAGCGGCGCGTTGGGCTCGGATTTCCTCGAAACATGCAGCCCATTCTGCCTTTCTGATATCAACATCGTCATTTGATGCTTGGGCTTTTCCTTCCGTCTTCTCAGACTCTTGCTCCATCTGATCCAATACCTCAAATGTATCACTGACTAGGAATTCACCCAGATTAGGAACCACATTTCCCTTGTTGTCAGCGTACTGAGGATAATGCTCAGCTGTGACGTCTTCGATTTCTATATCATCAATGTCGTTCAGCTCTTCGTCACTGGTAGACTCACAAGTTGGAGCATCCTTAATGATCTCATCTGGATTCATCTTGAACATCTCAGCCAGTTACTCATTTGTAAGATCATGAATTATTTCCCCTTCTTCAGGGGTATAACTCACTGATCTCCTAACGATCCCTTGCAGATCAACAATAATAGTCAATTGAGTCTTGACCTACTAAAGGGGATCAACATCATATTCTTCCCTTTGAAAGTTTGGATCTGCTTGATTTAAACATGTAACACATCAAACATTAGTTAATAATCAAGACAGAAATACATTAATCTTATATAAACATTAAATACATAAGTTTAATACATGATTCAAGTACAAAAGCTATCAAATACATAAACGTCTAAGCATTACTTTTGTCCTGAATAGCTGGATCATCACTAGGTGAGGCAGAAGAAGAAGCTCGTTGGTCTCGATTTCTCTTTGATCGTCTTTCTTGACCCTGAGCTGAGGCAGATGCAACTGCATCTCCTCCTTCATCATCATCATCCTCCTGCCTTTCCTCTGTCTTTTCTTCATCATTCCCTTCATCATCATCACTCTCTTCATCTTCATCCTCATCCTCATCCTCATCATCATCATCACCATCATCACCATCTCCTTCCTTTATCTTCAGAGGCTAATCTTTAGTTCCTTTGAGCTTGAGCATGATAGTCCTTTTGGCATCCTCCAACTCCTCAATCTTCTTTTCTGATACGGCTTTATGTTCCTGGAGTTGGGCAATCTCTAGGCTCTGAGCAGCCATTTGCTGTGCCTGCTGCTCAATCAGCTGAGCCTGATGAGAGATCTGCTGGGACTATGCAGCTGTGAGATCTGCCAGCTGACGAATCTGTGCAGTCTTCTCGTCATCGGCTGCTAACAGACGCATCACCATACGGTTCAGCGCTGATAGCTCTTCCTCTACCCTAATGGGAGGTAGAGGTGGTCCATATAGATGGGTGGGATGTGATGATGGCCCGGCTTGGTGGCTAGTGGTAGTGGTGGTGGCAGTGGTGAAGATTGGGTTAGGTCTAGATGATAGTGGTGGTGATGTAGGTGTGAATGATATGGTGGTGGATGGGATATATGTAGTGGTGGGTGGTGTGGTGACAGTAGTAGGGGGTGTGGTAGTGGTAGTGGTACCTGTGGTGGTGGTTGTGGTAACAGATGGTGTGACTGTAGAGGTGGTAGTGGTGGTGGATGAGGTGGTGGCTGTGGTGGTGATGTAGGTGAGTCTGTTCTTCTTCTTCTTCATGCCGTTGACTGAGCCATCCTTTTCTTCCTCGATCCTGTCGAGGAGGATGCTCCCCCTTGGCTGCTGGGTGGGTCCAGAGTATATGATGGATCTGTATCAGCAACTGCAGTGTCTCCGGACTCCCCTTGGCGTCCACCAACCGCCCTAATACCTCTCTCAGTGGCAACCACGTTGCTGCCCACTGTAGTGGTGGGTGGTGTGGTGACAGTAGTAGAGGTTGTGGTAGTGGTAGTGGTAGCTGTGGTGAGGGCTGTGGTAACAGATGGTGTGACTGTAGAGGTGGTAGTGGTGGTGGCTGAGGTGGTGGCTGTGGTGGTGATGTAGGTGAGTCTGCGCTTCTTCTTCTTCATGTCGTGGGGCTGAGCCATCCTTTTCTTCCTCGATCCTATCGAGGAGGATGCTCCCCCTTGGCTGCGGGGTGGATCCGGAGTATATGATGGATCTGTATCAGCAACTGCAGTGTCTCCGGACTCCCCTTGGCATCCACCAACCGCCCTAATACCTCTCTCAGTGGCAACCACCTTGCTGCCCACTGTTCGTATCTATACTTGTGTGTTTTGAGTGTACGTGTTTTATTGGGGCCTGATCCAACATTTGGTATCAGTGCGCTCAGGTTGAAGAGGCTGTTTTGAGAGTCGTTTCAAGGGTGGTGCAGCCCTTTGGCTGCGGGGCTGACGACAAAGAAGCTAGCGGGTGATGTTATCGAAGAGAAAGAAGAAAAGAGTTCTAGGTAGTGAACCGAGAAGTGTGTTTGATCTGTGTGATTGAGGGTACAAGCCTGTGTAGTTGTTTCGTGTGTTTTATGATTGGTTTTACGTGAACCAAGCAACGTTCTGTGCGAGACGGAAGAGACAAGGAAGAACCGGCAATAAGAGATAAAGACCGTGGCCGGAAAGTGAGTTCCGGCGTGAGACGAAGAACGATCTATGTGATCGGGAAGAAAGGAACTTGTGTGATTAAGTCATTCAAGTAGAGAAGACAACCTGTGTGGAGCCAAAAGCAAGCTGCTGAGTGCAATAAGCGATTTCGAAGGGCTGTGTGCAACCGAGGAAGGAAGATTCGAGAAAAAGAAGGAAGAAATCGTATGAAAAGGAGCCGGTTATGGTTATTTATAAATAGAAAAGGATGAAGCAGGCAACCTGGACTCCAGGTGAATAATTTAAAGGCAAGCTGCCTAGCTAGCACCTGAAAAAGTCAACGTTGGAAGTATGAAGGAAGCACGCATATGTTGGTAATTGTAGTGTTATCAACGATTTTAGTGTTATTGGATTAATTTGTTGATCTAGTATATTATATTCATTACTAAACGAGTTAGGTGACGCGGGAGTGCGGGCTCGTTTTACACTAGTATGATTTGTCTTATATGTTAGTATGTTAATTGGGCCTTGTCATAAGTTAGTTGGGCTTGTTTATTAGATTGGTTTGGCACCAAATTATTAGACTTAAGTTGCTGATTATTTGTGGAGCCCAATCATAAGTGGAGCCAATTTGTGTTGGAGTTCCACATCATAAACGATATGACAACCGTCTGGAAAGTGGTTGGATGGAGATTAACATAAAAAAAATTGTGAAGTCACTGGATCGGTACACATCCGGGCATGTTCTTGACGGAAGGATAAACAACAGCAAAAACCAAGAGACAATCAATAACATGAACTATAATATAATGGTTTCATTGATAAAATCTAACGATTACAAGCTCGTTAAAATATAAGAATCAAGACTCTTGGCAAGGGGAGATCGAGCATGACCTCCCCTCTCATCCGGCAGCCCTAGGCTCTGGGCAGACTCCCTCCCCAAAACCCTTAATCTCTCTACACATTGAAACTGGTATATATAGGCCTCGGCCCATATTAGATGCGACTGGGCCCATTCGTGCGATTGGACCATGCGTATGGTTCAATCGTACGACTGGACCATGTGTATGGTTCAATCGTACGACTGGACCATACTTATGGTTCAGTCTTACGAATGGCCAATCGCATCTCTCAGTCGCACGACTGGCCCATTAGCAAGGCTCAGTCGCACGACTGAGTCTCATTCGCATATGCTCCTACGAATGACCCAGTTTCATGTGTTTACAACATATCAGGTGTTTTACATTAAGCCTAGACTATTCGACAAGCGACAGACACACTATATATGACAATATATGCTCCAACAAATTCCCCCTTGGACGTTGCTTGCGAATAGTAGATAACACCTCTTACAATCTTCAGTCAATCTTTGCTCTCGTTGTCAATAGAATCAAACGAAAACCATATTAGCCAACGTTGCCGATCCGTCAGGTTGCTACAATATCCCTGAAAATGAATTTAGGCAGAATAGCTTTCGTTTACTTTGCAGAACACCATCATAGCAGCAAGATTCCCCATATGACTGATTTTTCCAGATAATGACATGAACAGTTTTCCATTGCTTCAATCTTCACACAGCCTAACATGATTAACATTAACACCTGCAGAAATTCCCCCTCACATTCGGCATATCCCAATATATAAACGTTGTGCTATCTTGCGTCTTCATACAGTGTATTGGGCAAAAGGTAGAAGGTTCCAATCCACAGCTGACAATCTCAACCAAATCAGCATGCATGTAGATTCTTCATCGGAAACCGGCTCACATCATCACTTTCTGATTGCGTCTTCAATCTCTCTATACATGGATTCCCCCTAAGAATGAGAATCCTCTCTGTGTGGATAGATATAACTTGATTGGCTCATAAATAGTCAGATGCTCCTGACTACCCCACAAAATCAGAACAGACTACTGATATCTTCTCTTCTCTCTTTCGTGTTCCAACTTCATTCACCTATTCTGGAAGTCCGACGAATAATGGGGTATACATCAAACTTATTTGGCAAAAGAATCTCAGGGTGAAGGTGCTTTGCTCATCCTCAAATCTGTGCAAAAGGTAGTTCCAGACTTTTTTTTTGGTCTGGAACACCGTTCATCCGTATGACGTGGAGGACAAATATCACATTCATGTGAATGGATGATACAAATGATATATTCGTGAGACTGGTCATAAGACTGGTCCAGTAGCATGATTGGTCATAAGACTGGTCCAGTTGCATGACTTGTCATAAGACTGGTCCAGTAGCATGACTGGTCATAAGACTGGTCAAGTAGCATGACTGGTCATAAGACTGGTCCAGTCGCATTCCAGTCGTACGAATGGTCCATTAGCATGGTCCAGTCGCACGAATGGTCCATTAGCATGGTCCAGTCGCACGAATGGTCCATTAGCATGGTCCAGTCGCACGAATGGTCCATTAGCATGGTCCAGTCGCACGAATGGTCCATTAGCATGGTCCAGTCGCACGAATGGTCCATTAGCATGGTCCAGTCGCACGAATGGTCCATTAGCATGGTCCAGTCGCACGAATGGGTCTGTACGCAGATTTTCAGATCTGCAGCCGCCAAAGCTGCCAAAACCCTAATTTGATGAATTTTACATGAACCAAAACAAAATAGACATCATTAGATTCGCAAGGGTCATAGGAATGTGGTTTGGAGTTCGATTTTAACATAGATACAACACACGTGACAAGATCTGAGCAAAACACGAAGAACACGAAGTGGGTTTAACGTCAAGAATCTGAAATAGATCAAGAAATCAAGAGCTCGGTTTGCTAGAATGATTGTTAGATCATTCCTGCGGTAACCGGCTCTGATACCAATTGTGAAGTCACTGGATCGGTAAACATCCGGGCATGTTCTTGATGGAAGGATAAACAACAGCAAAAACCAAGAGACAATCAATAACACGAACTATAATATAATGGTTTCATTGATAAAACCTAACGATTACAAGCTCGTTACAACATAAGAATCAAGACTCTTAGCAAGGGGAGATCGAGCATGACCTCCCCTCTCATCCGGCAGCCCTAGGCTCCGGGGCAGACTTCCTCCCCAAAACCCTTAATCTCTCTACACATTGAAACTGGTATATATAGGCCTCGGCCCATATTAGATGCGACTGGGCCCATTCGTGCGATTGGACCATGCGTATTGTTCAATCATACGACTGGACCATGCGTATGGTTCAATCGTACGACTGGACCATACTTATGGTTCAGTCTTACGAATGCCAATCGCATCTCTCAGTCGCACGACTGCCCCATTAGCAAGGCTCAGTCGCACGACTGAGTCTCGTTCGCATATGCTCCTACGAATGACCCAGTTTCATGTGTTTACAACATATCAGGTGTTTTACATTAAGCCTAGACTATTCGACAAGCGACGGACACACTATATATGACAATATATGCTCCAACAAATTCCCCCTTGGACCTAGATCTATCTAATGTCTTACCTTCTGCATCACCTCTTCATACTTCTTGTACTTTTCCTCTCTTGTGACTCCTGCGTGTATCTCAAACGCAAAGCAGAGTCTTATGACATTTTTGAATTGGAGGGCTTGTACAATATCTTGCGTGTCATAGAATAGTGGCAACTTGTATAATGTGTATACATCATTAGCAGACAAGTTAGTGAGCCACATCGGGTCAAACACCCTGATGGTATCCATTTGTCCCTCTTTATTTAGAACTATGACCGCCTCCCCGGTTCTCCAATCATAATACCACCACTTACAGTGTGGAGTGAAGTCTTGTGGCGTTTCCCTGAGAGGGATTCTTGACATTGTTCTTGGGGGACTCCACTTCAGCACTATCTTGGGCTTACCAGTTATGGGATCAACTTCAGAACGTCTGATATAGCTCGTAGGTTGTTGAGGTTTGAGGTTAACCCACCTGGTGTGGTACTCTTTCTTCAGGGCAGCCTCAAACCAGCCTGACATTTTCCTCGGGTCAGCATATAGCAGCTTCAATTTAGCCAGCTGGTTGAGCTCAAAACCAGGTAGAGTCTTTAGATCATGTGGAAATCTAAAGTACTCTATGCCCTTCTCCCTCTTTATGGCATAAACATTAAGATCCTCAAAATGTGCCCACGCAATAATCCTGCCTGATACCTTATGATGTTTCTTCACTTTGTAGAGTTTGGTGTAGACATTCTGTTTAGGAGCGGCGCGTTGGGCTCGGATTTCCTCGACACATGCAGCCCATTCTGCCTTTCTGATATCAACATCATCGTTTGAGGCTTGGGCTTTTCCTTCAGTCTTCTCAAACTCTTGCTTCATCTGATCCAATACCTCAAATGTATCACTGACTAGGTATTCACCCAGATTGGGAACCACATTTCCCTCGTTGTCAGCGTACTGAGGATAATGCTCTGATGTGACGTCTTCGATTTCTATATCATCAATGTCGTTCAGCTCTTCGTCACTGGTAGACTCACAAGTTGGAGCATCCTTAATGATCTCATCTGGATTCAGCTTGAACATCTCAGCCAGTTGCTCATTTGTAAGATCATGAATTATTTCTCCTTCTTCAGGGGTATAACTCACTGATCTCCTGACGATCCCTTGCAGATCAAGAATCATAGTCAATTGAGTCTTGACCTGCTGAAGGGGAGCAACATCATATTCGTCCCTTTGAAAGTTTGGATCTGCTTGATTTAAACATGTAACACATCAAACATTAGTTAATAATCAAGACAGAAATACATTAATCTTATATAAACATTAAATACATAAGTTTAATACATGATTCAAGTACAAAAGCTATCAAATACATAAACGTCTAAGCATTACTTTTGTCCTGAATAGCTGGATCATCACTAGGTGAGGCAGAAGAAAAAGCTCGTTGGTCTCGATTTCTCTTTGATCGTCTTTCTTGACCCTGAGCTGAGGCAGATGCAGCTGCATCTCCTCCTTCATCATCATCATCCTCCTGCCTTTCCTCTGTCTTTTCTTCATCATTCCCTTCATCATCATCACTCTCTTCATCTTCATCCTCATCCTCATCCTCATCATTTGCTGTGCCCATTTGTTGTGCCTGCTGCTCAATCAGCTGACCCTGCTGAGAGATCTGCTGGGACTGTGCAGCTGTGAGATCTGCCAGCTGACGAATCTGTGCAGTCTTCTCGTCATCGGCTGCTTAACAGACGCATCACCATACGGTTCAGCACTGATAGGTGTTCCTATACCCCAATGGGAGGTAGAGATGATCCATATAGGGGATGTGATGATGGCCCGGCTTGGTGGCTAGTGGTAGTGGTGGTGGCAGTGGTGAAGATTGGGTTAGGTCTAGATGATAGTGGTGGTGATGTAGGTGTGAATGATATGGTGGTGGATGGGATATATGTAGTGGTGGGTGGTGTGGTGACAGTAGTAGGGGGTGTGGTAGTGGTAGTGGTACCTGTGGTGGTGGCTGTGGTGGTGGCTGTGGTAACAGATGGTGTGACTGTAGAGGTGGTAGTGGTAGTGGCTGAGGTGGTGGCTGTGGTGGTGATGTAGGTGAGTCTGCGCTTCTTCTTCTTCAGGTGGTGGGGCTGAAGCAATCCTTTTTTTCCTCATCCTGTCGAGGAGGATGCTCCCCCTAGAACATGGCTTGACGGCTCTTGAAGCATAGGTCGGGTCAGCAACAGTCTCTCCGATCCACTGGGGCGTTAACCAACCGCCCGGAGCCCATGTTCTGTGGGAACGACTTTACTTCCCACAGTCCTAGTTAGTGGCTCCTCATCTGACTCTTCATCTTCCTCACCAGGTATAAAATCCTGGTGAAACCCAGCTGACTCTGCTATATCTCCAGTGGGGGCAGATACTGGACGTGTACTATCAGTAGTTGTGCCCCTCGGTCGAGTGGGCATGGTATCTCCAACATCCCCGCTATCATCATCATTAGAGTCATCGGAGGGTAGAGCAATCTGCTCAACGTCCGAGTCACTGTCGTCGTGGCGCCACTTCCTCCGAGCCGGTACCACATACTCCTCATGGGCCAGATGCCCAAACAGTCACCTGACAGGGGGTTTCACCTGCTTCCCCCTGTACACCTTCATCCGGCCTAAGGTGATATCATCCATCACCTCAAGCACTATGGCATCTTCCTTCTCCTTCGGCAGGGAAGGGAGCTTCTGGTCAATAATCATCTGCATGAATGGAGGGTACATGCAGAAGCCCTCCTTCCCTTTCCCCTCAATGTTCTCCACCAAGTAGGTGAAGATCATCCTAGAGAAGCTGAACGGATGGTTCAGCACCAACGCTACATAAGCGTTCTGGATCTGATCCGACAGCTCATCAAATCCTCCCTTCCTAGATGTTATGCACTTCAGAAGCACGTGAGCAAGGTACTTGAGCTGGGGACACAAGTTGCTCTTGTTGAGCACCCCTGCATTGATGTCCCCAGAGTACTTAGCTCTTAGGAAACATCCTCTGACAATAAGGGGGTGTAGTCTAGTAGGACAGTCAGCATTGTCCCCAAACTGCAGCACAATCCTCAGATCCTCCTCCGTGATCTCAATAGCCTCTCCAAAGATAGTACTCCTGATACAATGAGGCTCAGAAGATCTGTCAACTACTGCACCTTCCCAGAAGGCCTGCTGTATAGAACGATACGGAGTACATGGAGCAGATATAGCATGAGCAATCCTCGATCTCCTAAGAAAGGTGATAATGCCAGAGAAGTCTGAAGCATTTCTGGATGTTAGATCCAGATGAGCACAAATGTTGTGCTTAGTACTCATGGTCCATCGACTCGCCATCTGTTACACAATGAAAATAAACATTAGTATCTGTTGGCTAAAAATGTCTTGAATCACTTGGACTTAAAAACATTATGTTTTGTCATACGAATGAGGTTGTGCGACAGAGATCAAGTCGTGCGAATGAGTAGTGCGACTGAGATCCAGTCGTGCGAATGACCCCATACGTACGACTAAGTGTGCGATTGAACTCATACGTATGTAAACTCATGCGCTTACACCAGTCGTGCGACTGAACTCATACGCATGGTTCAGTCGTGCGGTTTAGCTATTCGCACACCTCAGTCGTGCGACTGAAGTTCATTAACCTATCCATTCGCATGTTTTTCTGACAGTTCAATTCAAATTCAATTTTCACCAATTTTGAAGTTCAGACTTCGTGTTCTGGTTCATTAGACTCGCAATCCATGAGTTTAACACCTAACCACTTTAATTTATTTGTTTACTTCATTTAGTTAGGTTATTTGGCCACACATGAGTCGGTTATTTTGAGTGAGTCCGATTGTCAAGATTATGTATCAAATTGAATGATATAACGATGGTTCTGCACTGCAAATTACCTGTAGAGTAAGTGCAAATAGTCAGTACACGAAAATCAAGGGTTTATGGTGATCAAACAAAAATTGGGCAGAGTAACACTAGTCGTGCGAATTAGGGCAAATTTGGGAGTGGTGAGTCTCTGCGACCAACTCCCCCTCTATTTATAGTAAACCTGAATTCAATCGTACGACTGGGCTCATACGCACATTTCATTCGGGCGAATGGCCTCAGTCGTGCGATTGGTTCAGTCGCCCCCCTCCAGTCGTCCGACTGAAGTTCAGTCGTGCGACTTACTCATTCGCTCGCACTCTTAATCATCCGACTGGGTCATTCGTATAGGCCATTCGGTTGAATGGTCCATACTCATGTCCAGTCGTGCGAATGACTCCCATTCGCATGATAAGTCCATACTCATGGTCCATTCGTGCGAATGGGTCATACTTATGAAATTTTCTGCATTTCTTACCATTTGACATTTAAACCCTTTTTAAACTGTAGAATCAACATTATACTCATTTGATCATATCATACATGATCATTTTAACTTGAAAAACTTTTGATCACCTCAGACGTGATCATTTTAAACACTTTGTCACCTCAGACGTGACCCATTTATCTTTTGAAAACACATGTGGTCATTTCAGACATGACCCTTTTAGGTGATTTAATCCCTTACTGAATTCCATGATGTAGTCCGACAACAAACAAACTGAAATGACTAAATAAATAAAAATTAAACTGACGTACAAAAATTAAACTTGTTTTTGACTTTTTGTGAGAGCTAAATCCTAAGATAGAAATCTACTGGATTCGGTTCCAGAATAGGCAGCTTCTATTTAGTTTGACCATAACTGGACCAATTCAATTTTGGAATCATACAGGCAAGTCAAATCATTTAGGACATGTTATCAAAACCTTTTGATGCTCACTTCTTGGTGTTCATCCAGAGTCGTTAGCAAATTTAGGAAATCATACTGGTACTATTAGATTCCCACATTGATTTGGACTTTCAAGAATTATAGCCACGATGATTGTCAGTATATTTTTCCTCTTAAATCCATACACAGACTTTTGACACAGATTGGTGATAGTTTAAGGTTTAATTATTTCAACCAATATTTGTGAATCCCACACTTATATGGTAATCAGCATTCCTCTAGGAGTTTTTGGCGTACCGGTTTACGGGTATTTTGACAAGAAGAGACATTTCTTAGAGCTTTCAAAGAGAAGCAAATCCTCAGGTCAGTGCCATCGCACAGCAGAGAGCGGAAACAACAATGAATTCTAGAATATCTATGTTATGCTTATCCTCAGGTCAGTGAGATCCACAACAGAGAAGCACAACACTATCTTCTTGTTAGAGCATCTTTAATTTCTTTTGCACATCATGCACCAACAACATAAGTTATTAGCTTGATAGAATTTGCTTTACATTTTTTTTCTTTCGTGCTTTGCTCTATTTATGGTCATCCGCACACAATTTGTGGCGTTTACATGCTCGTTACCCCTTATTGGAATATTGTTGATTGTGTCAACCAGTGATAAGATGGGAAGCCCACAGTCAGTTGAACAACTTAATTTGATCTTGAGATCACCAGTCAGGTCTAATAACTATTGTGTTGAATCCTACCGAATATCATCAGTGGTCTAGCAACCTCTAGTCTACTTTCGTTGTGTTACCTTAGTAGTTACCATTTTTCTATCATATTTCCTTTTATATTGCTCAGACTACACAGACTTATACTTTGAATTTTGCATCTTCTCTAAATAAAATTTTTAAAAGTCCCACTTCATTGTTCCTGTGTTATATCATTTTCCAAAGTATATGAATCGGTATCACAGATGCGATCTACCTTCTATCAGCTGGCCTCTCCTTCTCCCTCGTATTTTTTTAAATGTTACTGGCTGACTTATTCTCCCCCTAAAATTTTAAAATCATAACCGATTTATATTTTAGGATTTTAATAGACAGCAAAATAACATGTATTTAATTTAAACGAAATAGAATAAATAAAGAAATAAAAAAGAAAAATTAGACTAAACTGCATCGGACTACACATGATCATCATCAGGAATAACATCACTTTTCTTTTTAACGCCGTTGACCTCTAACAGATATAGAAAACGTGGTTTGTCAAAAGCTTTTGTATAAAGGTCAGCGCGTTAAAAATCAGTATTTATTTTTACCACATCGATCAAAATTCTTTTCAAAACAGTCCCGTATAAAATGATATTTTATACCGATGTGTTTGGTCTTAGGATGTTGTACTGGATTTTTAGTTACTGCAATTGCAGCAGAGTTATCAACAAAAATAGGAGTAGAAGAGAAATTTAAACCGTAGTCCCGCATTTGCTGTTGAATCCAAATGATTTGTGAACAGCAACTTGCAGCAGCAACGTATTCGGCTTCACAGGTTGACAATGCAACCGAGGTCTGCTTCTTACACTGCCAGGTCACTAATCTCCTCCCAAAGAATTGACACCATGCTGATGTAGACTTGTAATTCATCTTGCAGCCCCCGTAATCCGAGTCACTATACACCGTGAGCTCAAAGTCATCATCATGAGGATACCACAACCCAAGTGTGGGTGTGCCCTTCAGATAACGAAATATCCTTTTGACCCCGATCAGATGGTTAACTTTTGGCTTAGCCTGATATCTAGAACATAGACATGTAGCATACATGATATCAGGTCTTGAGGCAGTGAGGAACATGAGAGATCCAATCATTCCTCGATACATTGTTGCATCTACCAGATCTTCATTTTCATCGGGTGCTATAGTTTGTAGCAAGTGGAGTCCCAGCTACAGAAGCATTCTCCATGTCAAACCGACTAAGAATGTCTCTCACATACTTGGTCTGATGTAGAAAAATTCCTTTGGGTGTCTGATCCACCTATAACCCAAGAAAGAATTTCATCTCCCCCATGGCACTCATTTCAAACTCCGCCTTCATTACTGCTTCAAATTCTTTGCATAATTCTTCGTTCTTTGAACCGAAGATTATGTCATCAACATAGATCTGTACTAGCAGTAAGTCTCCATCTTTTTCTTTGATAAACAGTTTGCAGTTAATGACTCCCCTGCGAAAGCCGTGTTTCACAAGATGAGTCGAGAGTTTCTCATACCAGGCCCTTGGAGCTTAATGAAGCCCGTATAAGGCCTTGTCGAGTTTATAAACTCTGTCCCGATGATAAGGATCATCAAATCCCTCGGATTGACTGACATAAACTGTCTCTCGGATTCACCATGAAGGAATGCACTCTTCACATCTAATTGATAGACTTTGATCTTCATATACGATACATAGGCAAGGAAGATGCGGATGGCTTCCATCCTTGCCACGGGTGCAAACACTTCATTGTAATCAATGCCCTCGACTTGTCGAAATCCCTGAACTACCAGTCGAGCCTTATTCCTGATAATGACGCCTTGGTCATCCTACTTGCATTTCAAGACCCATTTGGTGCCAATGACCTTAGCACCTTTAGGTCTATCTACCAGAGTCCATACACCTAACTTCTTGAACTGAAGAAGTTCTTCTTGCATGGGACTCACCCATGCCTCATCATTCAGTGCTTCACTGTGCGAGACAAAACACTGATAAGCACCATCGTGAATGTATCCTTTTTCCATTACAGAGGCATAATCAGCTGAGTACAGCTTATTTCTGGTCTGCACTCCTGATTTGACATCCCCAGTGACATTGTCTAGGGGATGATAGACATTTAGACGTGATCCTGGAGTGGTAGGAACAACTACCTCAGAGCCAAGATTATGAACATTTGGTTCTGCATCTGATGTAGAAGGAGTTTGAGGTTCTAAAGTCGAAGAGGCATCACTGTTAGATGCTTGTGGACTTGAAGGAATTGGAACTTGTTCCTCCTGATTGTTCTGGTTATCATTTTCAGCTTCATCTTCTGAGGAGGAGTCACTGTCTTCGAGTGCTCCCTCTGAGTGGTGAGATGATTCTCCCTGTGAGCTCGATGATGTTGAATCAAGTGATGGTGTATTAAAGATATCATACATCATCCGTGTAGCTAACTCGTCATCAGAAGGGGAGATAGGTATGTTGAAGGACTTGAAGAATCCATCATAGTCGAAAAAGTAAGCGGGTCATTTTCTAGTAGGTTGTGTGGTATATCTCTGAACATCAACATTACACCACACTTCTACTAAACCCGTTGAGTTGTTGTAAACTCTCTTGTTTGGTATGTTGTATCCTAGGAAGATACCTTCATCAGCTTTCTTGCTGAATTTTCCTTCTGGAGTCTTCTTCAGAAGTGTGCACGGCGCGCCAAAGGGTTCGAGATACTCCAGATTAGGTTTTCGTCGTTGTAGTAACTCGTAACATGTCTCGCCATGGCGCTTGACTACCAGAACTCGATTTAATGTGTAACATGCATTTGCCACTGCCTCATTCCAGAATTGGATAGGCAGTTTCGAGTCTGCTAGCATTGTTCGTGCTGTCTCTATCAAGCTTCGATTCTTTCTCTCAGCAACACCATTCATATGAGGAGTGTAGGAAGAAGTGAACTGGTGCACAATTCTTTTTTCCTTGCAGTAAGCCTCCATCCACTGATTCTTGAATTCGGTCCCGTTGTCTGAGCGTACCTGTCTCACCTTCAGCTTGTAGAGAGATTCCAGTGTGGTTACTATTCCTTGAATGACTCAAATGTTTCTGATTTGGACTTCAGAAACATTACCCAAGAGAATCTTGAGTAGTCATCAGTAACCACATAACACTACAAGTCACCTTTGTACTGACTGGACCAAACAGATCCATGTGAAGAAGTTCAAGAGGAAGCTCGATAGAGTGAACTTTCTTTTCCTTATGAGACTTATTCGTCTATTTGCCTTTCTTGCATGCTACACAGAAATCCGGAAGTTGGAAATTTTTGACGTTAACTCCTCTCACGAGATCCTTCTGGATCAAGTAATTCATCTTCCGTTGATTAATGTGTCCCATTCTCCAATGCCAGGAAATGGAGTCCTTCTTAGTAGCTTTTAATAGGAAGCACTGAACTTCATGATCCATTGTAGAAGCCGTTGAGAGATCCAAAACATAAAGGTCTTTATATCTTGAAGCTGTCATCAAAACTTGGTCCTCCAGAATCACATAGTCTTTCTTTAGGACGTAACACTTCTTGTTGTCGAATATGACTTTAAATCCTTTGTCACATATTTGGGAAACAGAAAGTAAGTTGTTTTGAAGTTGTTGAACGTAGTTTACTTTATCAAACTTAACTTTCTGATTTCCAACCTCTCCCTGAGCTGTGATATAACCTCCTTTGTTACCAGCAAACGAAACATGCCCTCCTTTTATTTGTTTGACGTTTGATAAAAGAGCCCTGTTTCCTGTCATGTGCCTGGATGCTCCGTCATTTACAATCCACGTGTTGGTTTCAGCACTGTAGCGAACACCCTGCACATACAATTTAAAACATTAGTTTAGGTTATGAACCCAAGCCTTTACTGGCTTGGGTTTTCCAGAGGCATCACACATCATGAATTCAACCCATTGACCCTTAGAAGGTGAGGGTAGCTCAGGTGCCTTATTGTCATCATTATCAGACACAGAGGATGACTTTTCTTTCCATAAGCCAGATTTGTGTAAGGCCTGTTTGTGATAAACAAACGACTGGCTAATGGGTTGAACACTGGGTTCACTAGTTCTTCTAGGTGGAGTTAAAGAACTCCTCTTAGAAGACCTAGGTTTTAAATCCTGAAGTTCAATTTTCTTCCTAGGTGTTTGATAGTAAGGAGAAAAAGAAGCATTGTGTCCACACTCTCCACAGTTTTAGCATGACCTGCTATCAACTTTATGATTAAACTTTCTATGTGTGTTTTGAGTTTACGTACAAGAAGGTGGTATCATCCATCACCTCAAGCACCACGGAATCTTCCTTCTCCTTCGGCAAGGAAGGGAGCTTCTGGTCAATAATCATCTGCATGAATCGGGGGTACATGCAGAAGCCCTCCTTCCCTTTCCCCTCAACGTTCTCCACCAGGTAGGTAAATATCATCCTGGAGAAGCTGAACGAATGGTTCAGCACCAACGCTACATATGCGTTCTGGATCTGATCCAACAGCTCATCAAATCCTCCATTCCTAGAAGCTATGCACTTCAGTAGTACGTGAGCAAGGTACTTGAACTGGGGACACAGGTTGCTCTTGTTGAGCACCCCTGCGTTGATGTCCCCAGAGTACTTAGCTCGTAGAAAACATCCTCTGACAGTAAGGGGGTGTAGTCTAGTAGGACAGTCAGCATCGTTCCCCAACTGCAGCACAATCCTGAGATCCTCCTCTGAGATCTCAATAGCCTCTCCAAAGATAATACTCCTGATACAATGAGGCTCAGAAGATCTGTCAACTACTGCACCTTCCCAGAAGGCCTGCTGTATAGAGCGATACGGTGTACATGGAGCAGATATAGCATGAGCAATCCTCGATCTCCTCAGGAAGGTGATAATGCTAGAAAAGACTGAAGCATTTCTGGATGTAAGATCCAGATGAGCACATATGTTGTGCTTAGTACTCATGGTCCATCGACTCGCCATCTGTTACACAATGAAAATAAACATTAGTATCTGTTGGCTAATGATGTCTTGAATCACTTGGACTTGAAAACATTCTATTATGTCATGCGAATGAGGTTGTGCGACTGAGATCGAGTCGTGCGAATGAGCAGTGCGACTGAGATCCAGTCGTGCGAATGACCCCATACGTACGACTGGGTGTGCGACTAGAATCATACGTATGTAAACTCATGCGGTTACACCAGTCGTGTGACTGAACTCATACGCATGGTTCAGTCGTGCGGTTTAGCTATTCGCACACCTTAGTCGTGCGACTGAAGTTCATCAACCTGTCCATTCACATGTTTTTCTGACTGTTCAATTCAAATTCAGTTTTTCACCAATTTTGAAGTTCAGACTTCGTGTTCAGGTTCATTAGACTCGCAATCCATGAGTTTAACACCTAACCACTTTAATTTCATTTGTTTACTTCGTTTAGTTAGGTTATTTGGCGACACATGAGTCGGTTGTTTTGAGTGAGTCCGATTGTCAAGAGTATGTATCAAATTGAATGATATAACAATGGTTCTGCAGCGCAAATTACCTGTAGAGTCAGTGCAAATAGTCAGTACACGAAAATCAAGGGTTTATGGTGATCAAACGAAAATTGGACAGAGTAACACTAGTCGTGCGAATTAGGGCAAATTTGGGAGTGGTGAGTCTCTGCGACCGACTCCACCTCTATTAATACTAAACCTGAATTCAATCATACGACTGAGCTCATACGCACATTTCATTCGGGCGAATGGGCCTCAGTCGTGCGATTGGTTCAGTCGCCCCCATCCAGTCGTCCGACTGCAGTTCAGTCGTGCACTTACTCATTCGCTCGCTCTTAATCATCCGACTGGGTCATTCGTATAGGCCATTCAGTTGAATGGTCCATACTCATGTCCAGTCGTGCGAATGGCTCCTATTCGCATGATAAGTCCATACTCATGGTCCATTCGTGCGAATGGGTCATACTTATGATTTTTTTTGCATTTCTTACCATTTGACATTTAAACCCTTTTTAAACTGTAGAATCAACATTATACTCATTTGATCATCTCAAACATGATCATTTTAACTTGAAAAACTTTTGATCACCTCAGACGTGATCCTTTTACACACTTTGTCACCTCAGACGTGACCCATTTATCTTTTGAAAACACATGTGGTCATCTCAGACATGACCCTTTTAGGTGATTTAATCCCTTACTGAATTCCATGATGTAGTCCGACAACAAACAAACTGAAATGACTAAATAAATAGAAAATTAAACTGAAGTACAAAAAATTAAACTTGTTTTTGACTTTTTGTGGGAGGTAAATCCTAAGTTAGTAATCTACTGGATTCGGTTCCGGAATAGGCAGCTTCTATTTAGTTTGACCATACCTGGACCAATTCAATTTTGGAATCATAAAGGCAAGTCAAATCATTTGGGACTTGTTATCAAAACCTTTTGATGCTAACTTCTTGGTGTTCATCCAGAGTCGTTAGCAAATTTAGGAAATCATACTAATACTATTAGATTCCCACATTGATTTGGACTTTCAAGAATTGTATCCACGATGATTGTCAACATATTGTCCTCTTAAATCCATACACAGACTTTTGACACAGATTGATGATAGTTTAAGGTTTAATTAGTTCAACCAACATTTGTGGATCTCACACTTATATGGTAATCAACATTCCTCAGGAGATTTTGAGCGGTCTATGAGTATTTTGACAAGAAGAGACTATTCTTAGAGCTTTCAAAGAGAAGCCAATCCTCAGGTCAGTGCCATCGCACAGCAGAGAGGCGGCAAACAAAAATGAATTCTAGAATATCTAGGTTATGCTTATCCTCAGGTCAGTGCCATCGCACAGCAGAGAGGCACACAACCTATCTTCTTGTTAGAGCATCGTTAATTTTCTTTTGCACATAATGCACCAACAACATAAGTTATTAGCTTGATAGCATTTTGCTATTCATTTTTTTCGTGCTTTGCTCTATTTATGGTCATCCGCACACATTTGTGGCGTCTACATGCTCGTTACCCCTTATTGGAATATTGTTGATTGTGTTAACCAGTGATAAGATGGGAGCCCACAGTCAGTTGAACAACTTAGTTTGATCTTGAGATCACCAATCAGGTCTGATCATCTATTGTGTTGAATCTACCGACATATCATCTGTGGTCTAGCAACCTCTAGGTCTACTTTCGTTGTGTTACCTTATTAGTTACCAGTTTTTCTATCATATTTCCTTTTATATTGCTCAGACTACACAAACTTATACTTTGAATTTTGCATCTTGTCTAAATTAAAATTTTAAAGTCCTTCTTGATTTGTTCCTGTGTACTATCATTTTCCAAAGTATTTGATCGGTATCACAGATACGATCTACCTTCTATCAGCTAGCCTCTCCTTCTCCCTCGTTTTTTTTACTGTTACTGGCTGACTTATTCTCCCCCTAAAATTCTAAAATCATAACCGATTTACGTATTTTAGGATTTTCCTAGACAGCTAAATAACATGAATTTAATTTAAACAGAAAATAGGATAAATAAAGAAAATAAAAGGAAAAATTAAAAAATAGACTAAACTGCATCGGATTACACATGGTCATCATCTGGAATGACATCACTTTTCTTTTTAACGCCGTTGACCTCTAACAGATATAAAAAACGTGGTTTGTCAAAAGCTTTTGTATAGAGGTCAGCACGTTGAAAATCAGTATTTATCTTTACCACATCGATTAAATTCTTTTCAAAACAGTCCCGTATAAAATGATATTTAATACCGATGTGTTTGGTCTTAGGATGTTGTACTGGATTTTTAGTTACTGCAATTGCAGCAGAGTTATCAACAAAAATAGGAGTAGAAGAGAAATTTAAACCGTAGTCCCGCATTTGCTGTCGAATCCAAATAATTTGTGAACAGCAACTTGCAGCAGCAACGTATTCGGCTTCACAGGTTGACAATGCAACCGAGGTCTGCTTCTTACACTGCCAGGTCACTAATCTCCTCCCAAAGAATTGACACCCTGCTGATGTAGACTTGTAATTCATCTTGCAACCCCCGTAATCCGAGTCACTATACGCCGTGAGCTCAAAGTCATCATCATGAGGATACCACAACCTAAGTGTGGGTATGCCCTTCAGATAACGAAATATCCTTTTGACCCCGATCAGATGGTTAACTTTTGGCTTAGCCTGATATCTAGAACATAGACATGTAGCATACATGATATCAGGTCTTGAGGCAGTGAGGTACATGAGAGATCCAATCATTCCTCTATACGTTGTTGCATCTACCAGATCTCCATTTTCATCGGGTGCTATATCATGGTTTGTAGCAAGTGGAGTCGCAGCTGCAGAAGCATTCTCCATGTCAAACCGACTGAGAATGTCTCCCACATACTTGGTCTGATGTAGAAAAATTCCTTTGGGTGTCTGATCCACCTGTAACCCGAGAAAGAATTTCATCTCCCCCATGGCACTCATTTCAAACTCCGCCTTCATTACTGCTTCAAATTCTTTGCATAATTCTTCGTTCTTTGAACCGAAGATTATGTCATCGACATAGATCTGTACTAGCAGTAAGTCTCAATCTCTTTCTTTGATAAAAGGTGTGCAGTCAGTGACTCCCCTGCGAAAGCCATGTTTCACAAGATGAGTCGAGAGTTTCTCATACCAGGCCCTTGGAGCTTGATGAAGCCCGTATAAGGCCTTGTCGAGTTTATAAACTCTGTCCCAATGATAAGGATCTTCAAATTCCTCGGGTTGACTGACATAAACTCTCGGATTACACCATGAAGGAATGCACTCTTCACATCTAATTGATAGACTTTGATCTTCATATACGATGCATAGGCAAGGAAGATGCGAATGGCTTCCATCCTTGCCACGGGTGCAAACACTTCATTGTAATCAATCCCCTCGACTTGTCGAAATCCCTGAACTACCAGTCGAGCCTTGTTCCTAATAATGACTCCTTGGTCATCATTCTTGCATTTCAAGACCCATTTGGTGCCAATGACCTTAGCCCCTTTAGATCTATCTACCAGAGTCCATACACCTAACTTCTTGAACTGAAGAAGTTCTTCTTGCATGGCACTCACCCATGCCTCATCATTCAGTGCTTCACTGATGTATTTTGGCTCAAACTGCGAGACAAAACACCGATAAGCACCATCATGAATGTATCCTTTTTCCATTACCGAGGCATAATCAGCTGAGTACAGCTGATTTCTAGTCTGCACTCCTGATCTGACATCCCCAATGACATTGTCTAGGGGATGATAGACATTTAGACGTGATCCTGGAGTGGTAGGAACAACTACCTCAGAGCCAAGATTATGAACATTTGGTTCTGCATCTGAGGTAGATGGAGTTTAAGGTTCCGAAGTCGAAGGGGCATCACTGTTAGATGCTTGTGGACTTGCAGGAATTGGAACCTATCCCTCCAGATTGTTCTGGTCATCTTCTTCAGCTTCATCTTCTGAGGAGGAGTCACTGTCTTCGAGTGCTCCCCCTGAGTGGTGAGATGATTCTCCCTGTGAGCTCGATGATGTTGAATCAAGTGATGGAGTATTCAAGATATCATACATCATCCGTGTAGCTAAGTCGTCATCAGAAGGGGAGACAGGGATGTTAAAGGACTTGAAGAATTCATCATAGTCGAAAAAGTAAGCGGGTCCTTTTCCAGTAGGTGGTGTGGTATATCTCTGAACATCAACATTACACCACACTTCTACTAAACCCGTTGAGTTGTTGTAAACTCTCTTGTTCGGTATGTTGTATCCTAGGAAGATACCTTCATCAGCCTTCTCGCTGACTTTTCCTTCTTGAGTCTTCTTCAGAAGTGTGCACGACGCGCCAAATGGTTCGAGATACTCTAGATTAGGTTTACGTCGTTGTAGTAACTCGTTACATGTCTTGCCATGGCGCTTAACTACCAGAACTCGATTTAATATGTAACATGCATTTGCCACTGCCTCATTCCAGAATTGGATAGGCAGTTTCGAGTCTGCTAGCATTGTCCGTGCTGTCTCTATCAAGCTTCGATTCTTTCTCTCAGCAACACCATTCATCTGAGGCGTGTAGGCAGAAGTGAACTGGTGCACAATTCCCTTTTCCTTGCAGTAAGCCTCCATCCACTGATTCTTGAATTCGGTCCCGTTGTCTGAGCGTACCTGTCTTACCTTCATCTTGTAGAGAGATTCCAGTGTGGTTACTAATTCCTTGTATGACTCAAATGTTTCTGATTTGGACTTAAGAAACATTACCCAAGAGAATCTTGAGTAGTCATTAGTAACCACATAACAGTACAAGTCACCTGCAATGCTTTTTTTACTGAATGGACCAAACAGATCCATGTGAAGAAGTTCAAGAGGAAGCTCGATAGAATGAACTTTCTTTTCCTTATGAGACTTCTTCGTCTGTTTGCCTTTCTTGCATGCTACACAGAAATCCGGAAGTTGGAAATTTTTGACGTTAACTCCTCTCACGAGATCCTTCTGGATCAAGTGATTCATCTTTCGTTGATTAATGTGTCCGATTCTCCTATGCCAGGAATGGAGTCCTTCTCAGTAGCTTTTGATAGAAAGCACTGAATTTCATGATCCGTTGTAGAAGCCGTTGAGAGATCGAAAACATAAAGGTCTTTATATCTTTAAGCTGTCATCAAAACTTGGTCCTCCGGAATCACATAGTCTTTCTTTAGGATGTAACACTTCTTGTTGTCGAATATGACTTTAAATCCTTTGTCACATATTTGGGAAACAGAAAGTAACTTGTTTTGAAGTTGTTGAACGTAGTTTACTTTATCAAACTTAAATTTCTGATTTCCAACCTCTCCCTAAGCTGTGATATAACCTCCTTTGTTACCAGCAAACAAAATATTCCCTCCTTTTATTTGTTTGACGTTTGATAAAAGAGCCCTGTTTCCTGTCATGTGCCTGGATGCTCCGCTATCTAAAATCCACATGTTGGTTTCAGCACTGTAGCGAACACCCTGCACATACAATTTAAAACATTAGTTTAGGTTAGGAACCCAAGCCTTTACTGGCTTGGGTTCCCAAAGGCATCACACATCGTGAATTCAACCCATTGACCCTTAGAAGGTGAGGGTAGCTCAGGTACCTTCTTGTCATCATTATCAGACACAGAGGATGACTTTTCTTTCCATAAGCTAGATTTGTGTAAGGCCTGTTTGTGATAAACAGACGACTGGCTAATGGGTTGAACTTTGGTTCACTAGTTCTTCTAGGTGGAGTTAAAGAACTCCTCTTAGAAGACCTAGGTTTTGAATCCTGAAGTTCAATTTTCTTCCTAGGTGTTTGATAGTAAGGACAAAAAGAAGCAATGTGTCCACACTCTCCACAGTTGTAGCATGACCTGCTATCAGCTTTATGATTAAACTTTCTATATGGAGATGTGTGTGACCCCCTAGTGACATCATTATGTTTGGGTTTTGACTCTGCTTCTTTTGATGTTTTCTCTTGTTTAACAAACTTAATTGTTTTAACATTTTTACCATCTTTTCCAATTTGGTTAACTGGACTTTGACATGAGACTCGTGAAAGATTAACATTAACAGTCTTTTTAGGTTCAGATTTGACTTTGTTTGACCATGACTTTATATTAACCTTTTCAAATTCTTTTTCCAGATTAACAAATGGCATTTTAGCCTTTGCCTTTGAAATGGCCTTCTTTTGTTTTGTTCCAGATTCAATTGAAGAACATGAGGAATCTGGATCACTTACAAGAGGAGTAGACACCACATGATCCTTGATGGGATTGTTATTTATTGGTCTACTCTTAGTGTTCATCAAGGTCTCAGGTGGTGGTGGAACCACTTTATAACCCAAACCCTCCCCATTGTTACTCTCTCTCACAAAGTGTTGGACAATGTGAGACGAACTTGTCCAACTGTCCAGTTTTTGCTTTAATGAGTTGACTTCTACTTCTAAAACTGCTTTTTGTTTCTTAGTGTCTTCTAGGGAGTTAAGATAGTACCTAATGTCATTAGCTTTGTTAAAGGCTACTACTTCAGTTTCCCTAAGCTGTTTATTCAAAAGGTCTATCTTTTCTTTGTAACTATGCTCATTTTGTTTTAATAATCTATTTGCCTCGGTGCACAGTTGCAAATCCTTTACTAAGCTATCATTATGATCTAATAACCTAGCAAATTTCTGATCTATGCTTTCTCAAAATTTATTACAAGCAGAACAAGCATGATTTTTGAAAAGGTGCTCATTGGTACTTACCTGAGGAGGTTCTGATTAATCAGCCATCAATGCAGCATTTGATGTCTCTGGTTCTGGTGATTCCGTCTTTGATGTAGACTTCCCTTCTTGAGGCTTGTAGCTGACCTCAGTTGCAGTCTCTTCATTGTTTGACATCGCTAGCTCAACTGCAATATCTCCTTCACTCGCGGAGTCATCATCTAAGTCTTCCACGCTCGCAATATTGGATTCTCCTGGAGAGGCAAACCGAAAGCTCCAGTCCTGTCCTTCATCATCATGGTTAGTCAAGGCTTTTGGATCCTTGCTTGATGAAGTAGAACTGCTAGCTTGCTTGTCTTGACGAGTGAAGGACGAGAATGGATTCCCGTTTCCAATCTTCTTTGGCTTCACACACTCTCTTTTGAAGTGCCCCTTTTCTCCACAGTTGAAGCATGTTACCTTGCTCTTGTCAAAGCCAAAAGTAGTGTCCTTAGTAGCAACCAAGTTTTGTCTGGTCTTCTTCACAAACTTCTTCGCTCTCCGGACAGCACTTGCTAAGGCCCACATAATATCCATCCTCTCCAGTTCAGTCTCATCTACCTCCTCGTAGTCCTCATCTGCCAGATGGCAGTTTCCAATTTTCCCAGCAACAAGTCCATCATAGGAATGGACCACTGCTGCCAAGAGATCCATGTGCTCTCGTGCTACTTCTACTGTCACGTTTTCGAGATTTTCGGTCTTTAGTCTTGTAGCATTTGCTTCAGATCCAATGTATTAGGTACTAGAAGACCCTGACGTTTCTGATCCTGAAGGAGAGGCTTGTGAAGGACCAGATGAGCTTGACACAAAGGCAGTCTGAAGAGGTGCTCAGACGTCTTAACTTGAGGAGTGGCATTGTACAAAGCTGGATTCTGAGTGTACGAATCCTTCTGAGCTCGGTACTTCATCCTAAGTGCTTCTTCTCGCAGCTTTAGAATGAAATCATTCATGTCCAAGCTTGCTAGCAATCCATTCTGTCTCAGATTTGAAACAAAAGAAGCCCAACTTTCTGGCAACCTGTCTGCAAAATTCGACACTTTATCTTCCATGGTAGTTGTGACACCATGTGTGTGCAGCTCGCTCATCAAATGGTAGAATCTATCAATGACATCGTCTAAACTCTCATTTCCCATCGATGAGAAGTTGTCAAATTCTTTCTTCAACTCCTTAGCTTTAATGGCCTTCAACGAAGCATTCCCGTCATATCTTTTCTCCAGCTCATCCCATAACTTCTTGGCTTGCTTATTCTCAGACGATTGGTGAAAAATATCCTTAGGGATAGACTGTGTTAGCGATGCATATACTCTCTTTTCAGCATTATATTTAACTTTCTGTGCATCAGTCATTCCTCCTAAAGTAAGTTTCACCCATCAGCTCCCACCGGCATACTGTACCCCGTCTAAATAGCTTCCCACATATTTGGATCCACTCCATTGAGGTAGATCTCAAAACGTTGTTTCCAGTGGGGAAACTCATCTAACGTTATAAGCTTCGGAGGTTTATTGTGATTCCCCACCTCACTCTCCAGTAGCAGTAAGTTCTGAATCCTTGAGTCCTTCCCGGCAGTAAACGCTGAAAACTGATCCTCCATCTCGATTAACTTTAAGTCTCTTAAACAATCTGTTCAACTGGTGTGAATGGAGTGATGCGACTGGGCTACCCATGTGAATGAACTATGCGACTGGTTTAATTGTGCGGCTGAACTAAGCGATTGGTCCAGTCATGCGAATGAAACTGATGCGGATGAACAATGCGAACGGTTTGCTTAGTCGTACGAATGAAGATGCGACTGAGTCCAATCGTACGTCTAGGGGATGCGAATGAAGTCCAGTCGTGCGATTGGGTCAATCGTGCGACTGAAACTGCTGTATTTCGAAAATTTCTAGGTTTAACGTGTTTTGGCCGTAAAAACCCGAAATTTCACCAACCTTAATCGCCTTATGCCGGAGAAACCAAAACTTGATGAGCAGGGGACGTCCAAGACAACGTTTGACACAAAAAGATTGCGTTTTTAGTGAAAAAACACAACCTTTGTATCAAAATTGATTGAATAACACGTAATCAAGAGCCAAAGCTCTGATACCACTTGTTAGGATCTGGTATTTGAACGAAATACCAACTGATTAATGTGTTAACTAAACCAAATATTGCGGAATCCTATTTGATTGGCGATCCAATCAGTGAGAACGCACGTAGAAACAATAAGGTATTGAATCTAACGTTAAGAATCGATTAGGAATCAATCTACAGCGTTCTATGAACTAGGAGTATGAACTTGGAGGCTTCTGGACGGCTAGGGTACGTCTGGAGTCGAATCGGAATGAATGCTTACATTTTTCCACGAATTAGGTGGTATTTAAAGGTTAGGGTTGCTCATTCGGGCAACTGAACCATTAGTATGGTTCAGTCGTGCGATTGAGCCATGCGGTTGATCCATTCGTACGACTGAGTGTTCAGTCGTGCGATTGAGCCAATCTCATGTTACAATCATACGACTGATCCAGTCTTCTGGTTCAGTCGTGCGACTGAGTCATTCGCTTGAAGTTGTTCATGCGTATGGTCCATTCGCATGGGCCATTCGCATGAGAACTTCATTTTGCTAAGTTTGAATGTATTCATTAATATAACACTATGTGTATCAATTCAAACAATCACAAACCTATATAACCAATTCAATATCACCTCATTAGTTAAATATTAAACATTATAAATCACAATCAAACATTCTCATTTCATTAATATCCCAACCATTACATAAGTGTAAGACAAACAAGACATATTACTTTCAAATCACGATCTAGGTACATATGTATCAACAGGATCAAATCCCATATGAACTTGGGTGCCTAGTTCATGGGTTGGTAAACAGCCTCAGTTTCAACTATTCAAGGTTTGTGCTGACTAACCTAATGGGAAATCTTCAAAGGGACACATTCTTCATGTATCCCAGGTTTCTCCAGCAAATAATCAACTGTGAGCTGGACCAGGGCAAGCTTGTCTGTGCAGCTGCTCTGACTGCTCCTCAAATGAGGCCGACCATCTTCAAGACCTTGAAGAGAGTGTCCACCAACTTCACCGGAAGAGATACTGCACTTCTTTCGGGTATGATTGAGCCAACGGCTCCTGGTGACATCCCTGTTAACCCCACAGGTGATGAACCCACACCAGCAACTACCCTCACTCTGCCAAATCTACCTTCTTCACCCATTACATTTACCTATCAGAGACGTCACAAACGAACCCTTGTTCAATCTACTCTGATTAATCAAGCTCCTCATGTTCTACCCAAAAAGGCTAGAGTGGAACAAAGGGCTCCCACTCAGCCTGAGGTCCAACCATCCTTCACAATTGACCTCAATATGGGTCTTAAGTCTCCTCAGTCTCAGACCCATGAGCCCGAAACCCAAGCTAATAGCCCTCAGGGAGAGTCTCTATACTCCCCTGAGCAGCCAAAAAGGGACAGCCCTATCACAGGCTCAATGCCTCTAGACATTGATCAAAGTCTCAGGTCTTTAGGTTTCAATTCCATATCCTTTACTGACCTTTTGACTGGAGCTGGTGAAGAGATTATGTCTCTTAAAGGCAATGAAGTTGATCCACAACACCCTCTCAAGGATCAACAGAGCCTAGAGAGACCCCTTATCTCTAACCCCCATCAGCAAAGCCTTACTGAGGTGAGTCCCACTGATGTGGAGGGGACTCATGTAGATTCAGCTGCCACTACTGAAGGAGCCTCAATGGATCCTCAGGACAGTCGTAACGGAACTGAGACTGAATCTACGGCAACCATGCCCTTTGATGACTCTGAAAGAGACATCATTGTGCAAGGGAAACCAGGGCGCCAAGAAACCACATCTGGTGGTGAGGATGAACATACCAAGTATGTTACCTCATCTCCCCATGATTCTTCAAAAGAAGATGAGGGAAGAATGCAACTCACCATTCAAGACCTACTTTCTAAAGTCTCAAACCTTAAATCTAAGGTTAGGACTTTAGAGGATAGGTCTGCCACTCAGCAACTTGAGATTGAAACTCTCAAGGCCAAACTAGCTGAGAAACAGATTGAGAGGTCTGTTAGGCAAGTACCAATTCATGTCTCCTTGACCTCTTCCTCTAGCTCATCAAGCTCTCAGGATGATGCTACCAAAAAGGGGGAGAGTGTTCAGAGACAAAGTCAAAGACAAGAGGAAACCCAAAGTCAAGCTCTCACTTCCTTGAGCTCAAAGTATCCTCTGCAACAAGCTGCAATTTTCGCTGAGCCTCCTCCAGTTGTTTTTCAAGTGGATCAAAGGATGCTCCAAGATCTTAATAGGTTCTTTAACAAGTTCCTATTGGAATCCCTTATAGAACAGCCAAGCCCTGATATGTCTGTGATCTACTTCGGAGCTCAAGAGCTTCAGAGGTTAAATGCACCTTCTACCACTATCGAGGAAGTTGGTCAACCTAAGGTCCAAGTGGAACCTGAGATTAACTTCGAAGGGGAAACAAGGACTGATGGCCCAGCAACTGAAACAGTTGGGACAGAAAGTGTATTTTCACAGACTTTCGAAGCACAATTCAAAGCCTCGGAAGAACAAACACAAACTTCCAAAGCTGAGATTGCTGCTGCGGAAGGACTATTCTCATTATCCGATGATCTAATTGTCACAGATGCAATTCTGGAACTTGCATCTGAGGTTAATAGGGAGGATTTTCTCACCCAACCTTTAGCTCTGACATCAGCATTAACTCTAGCTCCCATCTCTACTACCTAACCTGAATCTTCCATCCAAGAACCCCCAAAGTCTAGTACTTCCGAAGACATCAAAGGAAAGAGGAAGATGACTTCGGAAGAGCTTCAGGAGGAAGAAAGGTTGGAGAAGCTTAAAAGAAAAGGTAGGCTTCCAACTGGGAAACTGTTAGCTGCAAGTACCAAAGCAGCTACAACCAACCAGGAGGCAGTCAACAACCGAAAAAGAGTAGAGGTCATAGATAGACTTGTTGGTCTAGGGGCTGCAACTGAAGATGTACTCCTGATACCATTAGAGGAGTTAATAGAGCTGGAAAAGGCAACCTTGCTGCTAAAAGAGCAAAAAGAAGAAGCTGCAAGGTTGGCCTTAGAAGAAGAAAGGGAGAGTAAGGAAAGAGAAGCTGATCTGTAGCTCAGGAGGGAAAGGATAACCTTCCTACTCTCCAGAGGTTTCTCTCAAGAAGAATTGTCTCCACATAACAATGATACAATCTTATGGCTCTTCAACAAAGAGCAAGATCAAATGGAGAAAGAGAGAAAGAGAGCTGCAAGGGAAAAGTTGTTGCAGAAGAAGAAGAAGGAAGAGGAAGCAGGACTGACTGCTGCCAAGAAGATAGGTGAGAAGGCCTGGATGAAGAGTTATCTCAAGGCTCATGGCTTCTCTGGCAGGCAGGTGGGTCCTATGTCAGAAAAGATTCTCCAGCGACATGTCAGTGACATTAGGGCTGACATTCCCGCGGGGAAGAGGAAGGAGATGTATAGAAGCGGACAGGGGATGACCTTCAAAGCAACCACTCAACCCAAACTCCAAACCCAACCTCAACCTGAACCTATACCATTTTCCTTCCCAATCAAAACCGAACCAACCTCTGAACCATACACCCCTGAACCTACACCATCACACCTACCAACCTCTTCACCTCAACCACCTAAACTACCTATCCTCCAACCCAAAACTTTAGCCAGAACCCAAACACCTCAACCTACCCATCAACCCATCAAACCATCCCCTCAGCCTTCTAAACATCTCTCCATGGAAGAATTCAAGGCAGTCAAGATAAAGCTCATAAACTGCACAACACTGAGCGCTATATCTTGTGAGGAGGATTCAGTCAATTTGACCTATGTTGACGGATCCTCAAGTTCCCTCACAAGAGATCAATTTCTTGATCTGCCCAGTGGAACTTTGGACCAAGCTACAAACCTCCTTGACTAGAATTCAGACACTTTGAATGAGGAAGAAAATAAGCTAAGGAGAAGGCTGGTGACTCTACTGGACACTAAGAAAGGAGACAAGATACCAAGACAACCTCTTACACCCAGAAAGAAGATCATCCAGTGGAGGTTCGAAGACTCTTCTCACAACTTTGTTGTTGAAAGAGAAAATGGAGAGCTCAACAGGCTGAGTGCCTCATCTCTGCTACACTTGAGCAGGTTTGACATTGCTGAGTTAGCAGAGAAGCCATTCTCCAACCCTTCAAACTCTGATGTAGCTGGCCATATCAGAAATCATCTAGGCAGCCTTCATATAGCCGAGTTTACTGCTAGAAGCAAGGTTGAAGAGGAGTTGAAACTGAGAGAGGAGGAGGAAAGGAAGGTATCAGCAACCAAAGGCAAAGCCTTTCTACAAATGGTTAAAGGTCCTGAACTTGAGTCCATAGTTAGATGGGAGTATGACTATAACTCCCGTCAACTAACTCTCTTCAGATGGACACAATAGAGGGTGCCTGTCATTCAGAGTGATAGACTGGATCTCCTATCCACCAATGACTTGTACAAGCTTCTCAGCACTACTTCAGGGAAGAACAAAGAGACAGACAAATACCTTTTGTCCATGGTGCTGAAGGCTTTGAGAAGCAGAAATAAGTGAGGTTTTGGTAGCATCAGCCTAGGGGGAGTTTGTTAGATCTAGAAAGGCTGGTGCAACCAAAACCAAGTCACTTAGAAGATTTTGGTACAACAAACAAAGGACTTCCGAAGCTAAGTATGGAACTTCCGAAGGAAGAAGGAGCTCTTCCGAAGACAAAGTGTAAAACTCACTTCTAGGAAAACTCCAACTTCCGAAGACAAAGAACCTACTTCCAAAGATCAAGACTTAGAAAGAAAGATCTGAAGTCAACTTCCGAAGTACAGAAGTTCTCAAAGCCTCGGAAGCATAGAAGCCTCTTCCGAAGTATAAGTGGCCTTGGAAGAACTTGTTCTTCCGAAGCCAATTAACCTTCAGAAGACACTCCTATTATCCAGTGGACATAAGTATGGTCTCTCTGACACTCCGCTGCAAATCTCTGAGATACTGCATGGTGTTTTCTCAAAAGCCATGTAGTTGACCATACTTTAATCCACTGTTTACATTTTTATGTAAGTACAGCTGCCATCTTTAGTTGGTGACAAAAGGTAAGTCATGGACATGTCATGACTACCATATCTCAGATAATACTTTATCTAAGATACCTTAACTTTAGCATTGTAGTATATGCTTTAGTCTTAGGTTTCCAGCTGCTATCAACGTATATCCGGCTGTAGGATCTAGTATATATAGTTACTCATTGTAACTCTTGTTTCATGCTTGTAAGAGTCTTGTTATATCTTGAGTTGAGAAGTAATATATACAAGTGCCTTGAAAATTTATTTCTGCTTGTTCCTTTGCTACTTATTATATTACTATCAACTCTTGTAAAAGACATTACTTCATCTGATTTGAGTGTTTCTATAAGTGAGTTTGAGAGAAATACAAGTGTTTAAGTGACAAACCCGATCCTGCACTATTAGATCCCCATATTGATTTGGACTTTCAAGAATTGTAGCCATGATGATTGTCAATATACTTGTCCTCTTAAATCCATACACAGACTTTTGACACAGATTGGTGATAGTTTAAGGTTTATTTATTTTAACAAGCTTTTGTGGATCCCACGCTTATATGGTAATCAACATTCCTCAGGCGATTTTTGAGCGGTCTCAGGGTAGTATTCAAGAAGAAACTATTCTTAGAGCTTTCAAGGAGAAGCCAAGCCTCAGGTCAGTGCCATTGCACAGCAGAGAGGCGGCAAACAACAATGAATTCTAGAATATATAGGTTATGCTTATCCTCAGGTCAGTGCCACCGCACAGCAGAGAGGCACATAACCTATCTTCTTGTTTGAGCACTTTTATTCTTTTTGCACAGATCTCACCAACAACATAGGTTATTAGTTTGATTGTTTTTGCGTTTTTTCATCTTGCGCTTTTGCTCATATTTTGGTCATACGCACACATTTGCTGCGTTTATTCTGCTCGTCACCCCTTATTGGAATTTTGTTGATTGTGGTAACCAAGGATAAGATGATAACCTACAGCTTGTTGAACAACTTAGTTTATTCCTGAGATCACCAACAAGGTCTAATCATCTATTATGTTGAATCTACCGACATATCATCTGTGGTCTAGCAACCTCTAGGTCTACTTTCTTTGTGTTACCTTAGTAGTAACTAGTTTTACTATCATTTTTCCTTTTATATTGCTCAGACTACACAGACTTGAACTTTGCATCTAATACAAAGTTTTGAAAGTCCCAAATGGTTTGTTCATGTGTACTATCATCTTCCAAAGTTTTGAATCGGTATCACAAATATGATCTGATTTCTATCAGCTAGCCTCTCCTTCTCCCTCGGTTTTTTTTAATGTTGTTAACTAAACCTATTCTCCCCCTAAAATTCTAAAATCATAAACGATTTGCGCTTTTAGGATTTTAATAGGCAAAGAAATAACATCAATTTAATTTAAACATAAAATAAAATAAATAAAGAAAATAAAAATAAAAAATGGACTAAATGCATCGGACTAAACATGGTCATCCTCTGGAATTACATCACTTTTCTTCTTAACGCCGTTGACCTCTAACAAATATAGAAAACATGGTTTATCAAATGCCTTTGTATAGAGGTCAGCGCGTTGAAAATCAATATTTATTTTAACCAAATTGATTAGGTTCTTTTCATAACAGTCACGTATAAAGTGATATTTTATGCCGATGTGTTTGGTCTTAGGATGTTGTACCGGATATTAGTTACTGCAATTGCAGCAGAGTTATCAACAAAAATAGGAGTAGAAGAGAAATTCAAACCGGTCTCACATTTGCTGTTGTATCCATATGATTTGTGAACAACAACTTGTGGCAGCAACGTATTCGGCTTCGCAGGTTGACAAAGCAACCGAGGTCTGCTTCTTACACTGCCAGCTCACTAATCTTCTCCCACAGAATTGACATCCCGCTGATGTAGACTTGTAGTTCATCTTGCAGCCACCGTAATCCGAGTCACTATACGCTGTAAGCTCAAAGTCATCGTCACGAGGATACCACAACCCAAGTGTTGGAGTACCATTCAGATAACGGAATATCCTTTTGACCACTATCAGATGGTTAACTTTTGGCTTTGCCTGATATCTTGAACATAGACATGTCGGATACATGATATCAGGTCTTGAGGCAGTGAGGTACATGAGAGATCCAATCATTCCTCGATACATGGTGGCATCGACCAGATCACCATTCTCGTCGGGCGCTACATCATGGTTTGTAGCAAGCGGAGTCCCAGCTGCAGAAGCATTGTCCATGTCAAAACGACTGAGAATATCTCCTACATACTTGGTCTGATGTAGGATATTCCCTTTGGTGTCTGATCCACCTGTAACCCGAGAAAGAACTTCATCTCTCTTATGGCACTCATCTCAAACTCAGCCTTCATTACTACTTCAAACTCTTTACATAATTCTTCGTTCTTTGACCCGAAGATGATGTCATCAACGTAGATTTGAACAAGACCATCTTTCTCTTTGATAAACAGTGTGCAATCAATAACACCTCTGCGAAAGCCGTGTTTCACAAGGTGAGTCGAGAGTTTCTCATACCAGGCCCTTGGGGCTTGATGAAGCCCGTATAAAGCCTTGTTGAGTTTGTAAACTTTGTCCTGATGATATGGATCCTCAAATCCCTCGGGTTGATCGACGTACACTGTCTCTCAGATTTCACCATGAAGGAATGCACTCTTCACATCCAATTGATAAACTTTAATGTTCATATACGATGCATAGGCAAGGAAGATGCGGATGGCTTCCATTCTTTCCACCGGTGCAAACACTTAATTGTAATCTATTCCCTCGACTTGTCTAAATCCTTGAACTACAAGTCGAGCCTTGTTCCTGATGGTGACGCCTTGGTCATCTTTCTTGCATTTCAAGACCCATTTGGTGCCAATAACCTTAGCACCTTTAGGTCTATCCACCAGAGTCCATACACCTAACTTCTTGAACTGAAGAAGTTCTTCTTGCATTGCACTTACCCATGCCTCATCATTCAGGGCTTCACTGACGTATTTTGGCTCAAACTGAGACACAAAACAACGATAAGCACCGTCGTGAAGGTATCCTTTTTCCATTACCGAGGCATAATCAGCTGTATATAGCTGATTTCTTGTCTGCACTCCTGATCTGACATCCCCAATGACATTGTCCAGGGGATGATAGACATTTAAGCGTGATCCAAGAGTGGTGGGAACAACTACCTCAGAGTCAAGATTATGAACGTTTGGTTCTGTATCTGAGGCAGTAGGAGTTTGAGGTTCCGAAGACGTAGAGGCATCAATGTCAGATGCTTGTGGACTTGCAGGAATGGGAACCTCCTGATTGTTCTGGTCATTTTCCACAGCTTCATCTTCTGAGGAGGAGTCACTTACTTCGAGTGCTCCCCCTGAGTAGTGAGACGAGTCACCTTGTGAACCAGATGATGTTGAATCTTGTGACGGTGTGTTCAAGAAATCATACATCATCTTGGTTGCTAACTCTTTGTCAGAAGTAGAGAGAGGTATGCTGAAGGACTTGAAGAATCCATCATACTCGAAAAAGAAGGCAGGTCCTTTTCCAGCAGGTGGGGTGGTGTATCTTTGAACGTCCACATTACACCACACTTCTACTAGACCCGTTGAGTTGTTGTAAAATCTCTTATTCGGTATGTTGTATCCTAGAAAGATGCCTTCTTCAGCCTTCTCGCTGAATTTTCCCTCCTGGGTCTTCTTCAGTAGGGTGCACGGTGTGCCAAAAGGTCATCCTTTTCTTCAGACTCTGACACCACTTGTTAGGATCGTGTATTGAATGAAATACTAACTTATTAACGTGTATACCGAATCAATTAGTGTGGAATCCTATTTGATTGGCGATCCAATCAGTGAGAACGCACGTAGAAACAATTATGGATTGAATCTAAACGTTAAGAACGATATGGACTTGGAACATGTTCTTAGAGGTCTCTGGACGGCTAGGGTACGTATGTAGTCGAAGTGTTTTGAATTCTTCCGTTTTTTCCACGAATTAAGTGGTATTTATAGGTTAGGGTTTCTCATTCGGGCGACTGAACCATTAGCATGGTTCAGTCGTGCGATTGAGCCATGCAGTTGATCCATTCGCACGACTGAGTGTTCAGTCACGAGACTGAGTCAATCTCTCGTTACACTCGTGCAACTGATCCAGTTTCCTGGTTCAGTCGTGCGATTGAGTCATTCGCATGAAGTTGTTCATGCGTATGGTCCATTAGCATAAGCCATTCGCATGAGAACTTCATAGTACTAAGTTTGAATGTATTTATTAACCATTTCATTATTAAGATTCATTCAAACAACCACAAACCTATATAGTCAGTTCAATAAGCGTTAAACAACTAAACAATGAAATAATAAACATTATAAGCACAATCACGCATTGTATTTCATTAAGTACCCATTCATTTACATATGTGTAAGACAATAAAGACATATTACATTAAGCTCAGAAACTAGGTACACATGTATCTACAAATCTTGTTAGGATCGTGTATTGAACGAAATACTAACTGATTAACGTGTATACCGAATCAAATAGTGCGAAATCCTATTTCATGGCGATCCAATCAGTGAGAACGCACATAGAAACAATTATGGATTGAATATAAACGTTAAGAAAGATATGGAATCGATCTAGTGCGATCTATGAACTTGGAACAGGTTCTTAGAGGTCTCTGGACGGCTAGGGTACGTATGTAGTCGAAGTGTTCTCAATTCTTACGTTTTTCCACGAATTAAGTGGTATTTATAGGTTAGGGTTTCTCATTCGGGGGACTGAACCATTTTCATGGTTCAGTCGTGCGATTAAGCCATGCCGTTGATCCATTCGCACGACCGAGTGTTCAGTCGTGTGACGGAGTCAATCTCATGTTATACTCGTGTGACTGATCCAGTCTCCTGGATCAGTCGTGCGACTCAGTCATTCGCATGAAGTTGTTCATGTGTATGGTCCATTAGCATGGGCCATTCTCATGATAACTTCATATTACCAAGTTTGAATGTATTTATTAATCATTACATTATTAAGATTCATTCAAATAACCACAAACCTATATAGTCTGTTCAATAAGCGTTAAACTACTAAACAATGAAATAATAAACATTATAAGCACAATCACACATTGTATTTCATTAAGTACCCATTCAATTTCATATGTGTAAGAGAACAAAGACATATTACATTAAGCTCAGAAACTAGGTACACATGTATCTACAAACTCCCCCTTGGACCTAGATTCATCTATTGTCTTACATTCTTCATAAGCTCCACATATTTCTTGTACTTCTTCTCTCTTGTAACTCCTACATGTATTTCAAATGCAAAGCAGAGTCTGATCATGTTTTGGAATTGGAGGTCTTGTACAATATCTTGCACGTCATCGAACAATGGCCAGTTGTATAAGGTATAAACATCATCAGTAGACAAGTTAGTGAGCCACATAGGGTCAAATACCCTGATAGTTTCCATGTTTCCATTTCTGTTCAGCACTATGACCGCCTCACCTGTTCTCCAATCGTAGTACCACCACTTGAAGTGTGGAGTGAAGTCCTGTGGCATTTCCCGTAGAGGGATTCTTGACATCGTATGTGGAGGACTCCATTTCAGCCCTATCTTAGGCTTTCCAGTTATGGCATCAACTTCAGAACGTCTAATATACCTCGTAGGTTGTTGAGGTTTGAAGTTGACCCACCTGGTGTGGTACTCTCTCTTCAATGCAGCCTCAAACCAGCCTGACATCTTTCTCGGGTCAGCGTATAACAGCTTCAGTTTAGCCAGCTGGTTGAGCTCAAAACCAGGTAGAGTCTTTAGATCATGCGGGAATCTAAAATACTCTATACCTTTCTCTCTCTTTACTGCATAAACATTCAGATCATTAAAATGGGCCCACGCGATAATCTTGCCTGACACCTTGTGATGTTTCTTCATAATGTAGAGCTTGGTGTAGACATTCGGTTTTGGAGCAGCGCGTTGGGCTCAGATCTCCTCAAAACATGCAGCCCATTCAGCCTTTCGGATATCAACATCGGTGTCTGAGGCTTGGGCTTGTTCCTCAATCTTCTCGGACTCTTGCTCCATCTTATCCAGTATCTCAAATGTATTACTGAGCAGGGAATCACCCAGGTTGGGGACCACATTTCCCTCTTTGTCAGCATACTCTGGATAGTGCTCTGTAGTGACGTCCTCGATCTCGATCTCATCAATGTCTTTCAGCTCGTCGTCACTGGTTGCTTCAAAGGTTGGAGCGTCCTTGATAATCTCATCAGGATTGAGACTGAACATTTCGGCCAGTTGCTCATTAGTAAGATCATGAATTATTTCCCCCTCTTCAGGGGTGTAACTCACTGATCTCCTGACAATCCCTTGCGGATCAAGAATCATGGTTAGTTGAGTCTTGACCTGCTGAAGGGGAGCAACATCGTATTCGTCCCTCTGAAAATTTGGATCTGCTTGATTTAGACATGTAACACATCAATCATTAGTTAATAATCAAAACAGAAACATATTAACCAAATATAAACATTTTATACATTAGTTTGATACAATATTCAATTACACATGATTTTAAATAACATAAACAACTATGCATTACTCTTGTCTTGTATCATGTTTTCCTCTGCTGACGGGGCTGATGTAAAGGCACCTTTGTCTTGAGCTTTCTTGGTCCTCCTTTTACTTGCTGATGTTGCACCCATAGCAGATGTATCTCCTTCTCCTTCATCATCATCATCACCTGCATCAACATCATCACCTGCATCTGTATCATCACCTTGATCATCACCATCATCATCACCATCATCATCACTGTCATCATCATCACCATCATCTCCATCTCCTTCTCTGATCTTTAGTGGCTCATCTTTTGATCCTTTCAGCCTCAACATGATGGTCTTGTTAGTCGCCTTCAACTCCTCTATCCTTTTTGCTGAGTGGACATTTTGCTCTTGGAGTTGGGACATCTCTAGGCTCTGAGCAACCATCTGCTGTGCCTTCTACGCAATCAGCTGCGCCTGCTGAGATATCTACTGAGATTGTGCAGTAGTAAACTCTACCAACCGACGAATCTGAGTTGTCTTCTCGTCATCGGCTGCTAACAGCTTCAGCACCATATGGTTCAGTGCTAAGAGCTGTTCCTCTACCCCACTCGGAGGTAGAAATGATCCAGCTGGAAATGAGGGGCAAGATGATGGTCGTGCTTGGTGGCTAGAGGTGGTGGCTGTGGCAGTGGTGAAGATTGGGGTTGGTATAGATGTAGGTGGTGGTGGATGAGCTGTAGTGGTGGTGGATTGGGTGTGGGTACGTGATGTAGTGGGTGTGTAGTCGTGTATGAGGTGGTAGAGGTGGTGGCTGGTGGTGTGGTAGCTGTGGTGGTGGTAGTGGCGGAAGGTGTGGCTGAGGTAGTGGCTGTGGTAGTGGATGAGGTCAGGGTAAACTTTAGTCTCTTCCCCTTCTTGCCATAGGGGTGTGCCATCCTCTTCTTCCTTGAGCCTCTAGGCACAGAGGCTCCCCCTTGGCTGCTGGGCGGGTCCGGGGCATATGTGGGATCTAAATCAGCAGCAGCATCCCCGGACTCCCCTGGGCGTCCACCAACCGCCCTCAAACCTCTCTATGTGGCAACCACCCTGCTGCCCACAGTCCTCATGAGAGGCTCTTCATCACTCTCTGCTTTGTCTTCATACCATGGGGCTGAGCCTTCCGTTTCTTCCTCGAACCCCTCGAGGTAGATGCTCCCCCTTGGATACTGGGCTGATCTGGGGTGTAATCAGTCATAGTATCCCCAAACCCTCCCAGGCGTTCACCAACCGCCCTAAGCCCTCGCTCGGTGGCAACCACCTTGCTGCCCACCGTTCGAGTCAACGGCTCCTCGTTCGACTCCTCCTCCTCATCAGGTCGGAAGTCCTGATGGAATCCAGCAGTCTCTGCTCCTCCTTGGGTGGGTGCTGGAGATGCTATATCGGCAGTGGGGGCCCTCAATTGGGTGGGCCCTGTATCTCCACCAGGCCCGCTATCATCATCATCAGAATCATCAGCTGGGAGCTCGATCTGCTCACTGTCTGAGTCACTGTCATCGTGGCGCCACTTCCTTCGTGACGGTGCCACATAGTCTTCACGGGCCAGATGCCCAAAGAGTCTCTTCACCGGGGGTTTGACCTGCTTTCCGCGGTAGACCTTCATACGACCCAGTGTCGTATCGTCCATGATCTCCAACGACACAGCGTCGTGGCTTTCCTTGGGCAGTGTGGGCAACTTCTCACCAAAGATCATCTGAAGAAACCTAGGGTACATGCAGAAACCCTCTTTGCCCTTAGCCTCCAAATTCTCTATCAAGTAAGAGAATATCATGCTCGAGAAGCTAAAAGGGTGGTTCAGTACTAGTGCCACGTAGGCATTTTGAATCTGGTCTGAAAGATCATCAAACCCACCCATTCGTGAAGCTAAGCACTTAAGGATGACATTTTCTAAGCACTTGTACTGGGGACACAGGTTGCTCTTGTTGAGCACACCTGCGTTGATATCCCCAGCGTACTTCATCCTTAAGAAGCACCCTCTCACAGTCAGCGGGTGAAGTCTGGTAGGGTGGTCTGCATCGTCATCCAAACCTAGCACCCGACGAATATCTTCTGCAGTAATCTCTATATCCCTCCCAAAAAAGGAACTCATGATGCTGTATGGCTCATGTGAGCGGTCAACCGATGCCCCCTCCCAGAAGACCTGCTGAATAGACCTATAGGGAGTGCACTGAGTAGAAATAGCCCTGTAGATCCTGTATCGCTCGAGAAAAGCAATGATCCCCACAAACTTGGCACCATTCCGAGTCGTAGCATCTAAATTAGCACATATGTTGTGCTTAGGGTTGATGGACCACCTGTCAGCCATCAATCTGTAACACAAGACACATAGGCATTAGATCACCACACAACACAAATCAGTTCTAATTAACCTGGTTGAATTCATTCTGGTTCAATCATGCTATTGAACCATGCGACTGAGTTCATTCGGTTGACCAGGCATACGACTGGATTCAATCTGGTGACTGAGCATGCGATTGAGTTCAATCGGGTGACTGAGCATGCGAGTGGTTCAGTCGGCTGACTGAGTTCATTTATATCAATCATTCGGCCGATTGAGTCATTCATTCAACTCAATCATGCGATTGTAGTTCATCCCTGTGTCCAGTCGCATGTCCCACTGTTTGTTCAACTGAAAATCGAAATTTGGGATAAAACTTAGAATTAGACGTCGTGTTTTGGTTCATTAGACTCGCAATCACTTAACTAATAACCTAATAACTTACTTAGTTTAGTTAGGTTATTTGTCAAGTAAACGGTTCGGTTCTTGTGTGGGTCGAAATACAAAAATTTGGGCACCATTCCATCAAATTTCGGTGAGATATCATCACATTGTACCTGTATAACAACTCACAATCGTCAGAATATCAACAGAAGTCGGAAATTTTGGTCTGATGAAATTTGGGCAGAGTAACGGTAAGGTGTGCGATATTTGGGCGATTGAGGGTGATGAGTTGAATGCGATCGAATATGGCCCTATTTATACTGAATCTGATTTCAATCGGGTGACTAGACCCATTCGCTCGGTTCATTCAGGAGAATGGACCTCAGTCGTGCGATTGGTTCAATCGATCACATTTAGTCGGCCGACTGGGGTTCAGTCGGGCGACTGACTCATTCGCACAGCTCCATTCGGGCGACTGGCTCAATCCTGTGAGCCATTCGGTTTAATGGTTCATACTCATGCTCCATTCGGCTATCTAAGGCATGAGTATGGTCCATTCATACGGTTGGTCCATACCCATGGTCCAGTCGTGCGAAGGGGTCATACTCATGATTTTTGACTTTATGACCATTTGACATTTTACACCCTGTAACTTATTGATTAAACGTTTTAAGCACTCGATAGAAGATGAGTATCCCTCGAGCCTGACTTCCAAGCACTGCTTCTGTAGTCAACAAAGAAGCATCTCAGACATGATCCTTTTAACTTGAAAACTTTTAATCACCTCAGACGTGATCCTTTTAAAACAATTTGTCACCTCAGACGTGACTCAGTTGACATTTGAAAACATGTGTGGTCACCTCAGACGTGACTCTTTTAGGTGATTAAATTCCCGATTGAATTCCATGGCATAGTCGGATGTTTAACAAACTAAATTGACGAAATTTAAACAAAATAAAAGAACTAAAATTGAAATACAAAACTAAAACTTGTTTTTGTGGTTTTGTGTGAGGTGGAAATTCTAAGATGGAAATTTAAACGATTCATTTCCCGAAAGGGCAATTCATTTTAACCATAAGTGGACTGATTCAGTTTGGAATCATACAGGTACATCAAATCATTCAGGACATGCTATCAAAACCTTTTGATGCTCTATTCTTGTTTTTCATCCAGAGTCGTTAGCAAATTTAGGAAATCATACTAGTACTACTAGATCCCCATATTGATTTGGACTTTCAAGAATTGTAGCCATGATGATTGTCAATATACTTGTCCTCTTAAATCCATACACAGACTTTTGACACAGATTGGTGATAGTTTAAGGTTTATTTATTTCAACAAGCTTTTGTGGATCCCATGCTTATATGGTAATCAACATTTTCTCATGAGATTTTTGAGCGGTCTCAGGGTAGTATTCAAGAAGAAACTATTCTTAGAGCTTTCAAGGAGAAGCCAAGCCTCAGGTCAGTGCCATCGAACAACAGAGAGGCGGCAAACAACAATGAATTCTAGAATATATAGGTTATGCTTATCCTCAGGTCAGTGCCACCACACAGCAGAGAGGCACAAAACCTATCTTCTTGTTTGAGCACTTTTATTCTTTTTGCACAGATCTCACCAACAACATAGGTTATTAGTTTGATTGCTTTTGCATTTTTTCATCATGTGCTTTTGCTCATATTTTGGTCATACGCACACATTTGCTGCGTTTATTCTTCTCGTCACCCCTTATTGGAATTTTGTTGATTGTGGTAACCAAGGATAAGATGATAACCCATAGCTTGTTGAACAACTTAGTTTATTCCTGATATCACCAACAAGGTCTAATCATCTATTATGTTGAATCTACCGACATATCATCTGTGGTCTAGCAACCTCTAGGTCTACTTTCTTTGTGTTACCTTAGTAGTAACTAGTTTTACTATCATTTTTCCTTTTATATTGCTCAGACTACACAAACTTGAACTTTGTATCTAATACAAACTTTTAAAAGTCCCAAATGGTTTGTTCCTGTGTACTATCATCTTCCAATGTTTTGAATCAGTATCACAAATACGATCTAATTTCTATAAGCTAGCCTCTCCTTCTCCCTCGTTTTTTTAAGGTTAACTAAACCTATTCTCCCCCTAAAATTCTAAAATCATAAACGATTTGCGCTTTTAGGATTTTAATAGGCGAAGAAATAACATCAATTTAATTTAAACATAAAATAGAATAAAGAAAGAAAATAAAAATAAAAAATGGACTAAATGCATCGGACTAAACATGGTCATCTTCTGGAATTACATCACTTTTCTTCTTAACGCCGTTTACCTCTAACAAATATAGAAAACGTGGTTTATCAAAAGCCTTTGTATAGAGGTCAGCGCGTTGAAAATCAGTATTTATTTTAACCACATCGATTAGGTTCTTTTCAAAGCAGTCACGTACAAAGTGATATTTTATGCCGATGTGTTTGGTCTTAGGATGTTGTACCAGATTTTTAGTTACTACAATGGCAGCATAGTTATCAACAAAAATAGGAGTAGAAGAGATATTCAAACCGTAGTCCCCATTTGCTGTTGTATCCATATGATTTGTGAACAGCAACTTGCGGCAGCAACGTATTCGGCTTCGCAGGTTGACAAAGCAACCAAGGTCTGCTTTTTACACTGCCAGGTCACTAATCTTCTCCCAAAGAATTGACATCCCGCTGATATAGACTTGTAGTTCATCTTGCAGCCACCGTAATCCGAGTCACTATACGCTGTAAGCTCAAAGTCATCGTCATGAGGATTCCACAACCCAAGTGTTGGAGTACCCTTCAGATAACGGAATATCCTTTTGACCCCTATCAGATGGTTAACTTTTGGCTTTGCCTGATATCTTGAACATAGACATGTCACATACATGATATTAGGTCTTGAGGCAGTGAGGTACATGAGAGATCCAATCATTCCTCGGTACATGGTGGCATCGACCAGATCACCATTCTCGTCGGGTGCTACATCATGGTTTGTAGCAAGTGGTGTCCCAGCTGCAGAAGCATTCTCCATGTCAAACCGACTGAGAATATCTCCAACATACTTGGTCTGATGTAGGAATATTCCCTTTGGTGTCTGATCCACCTGTAACCCAAGAAAGAACTTCATCTCTCCCATGGCACTCATCTCAAACTCAGCCTTCATTACTGCTTCAAACTCTTTACATAATTCTTCGTTCTTTGACCCGAAGATGATGTCATCAACGTAGATTTGAACAAGCAATAAATCACCATCTTTCTCTTTGATAAACAGTGTGCAATCAATAACACCTCTGCGAAAGCCATGTTTCACAAGGTGAGTCGAGAGTTTCTCATACCAGGCCCTTGGGGCTTGATGAAGCCCGTATAAAGCCTTGTTGAGTTTGTAAACTTTGTCCTGATGATATGGATCCTCAAATCCCTCGGGTTGATTAACGTACACTGTCTCTCAGATTTCACCATGAAGGAATGCTCTCTTCACATCCAATTGATAAACTTTAATCTTTATATACGATGCATAGGCAAGGAAGATGCGGATGGCTTCCATTCTTGGCACAGGTGCAAACACTTCATTGTAATCTATTCCCTCGACTTGTTGAAATCCTTGAACTACAAGTCGAGCCTTGTTCCTGATGATGACGCCTTGGTCATCTTTCTTTCATTTCAAGACCCATTTGGTGCCAATGACCTTAGCACCTTTAGGTCTATCCACCAGAGTTCATACACCTAACTTCTTGAACTGAAGAAGTTCTTCTTGCATTGCACTCACCCATGCCTCATCATTCAGGGCTTTACTGACGTATTTTGGCTCAAACTGAGACACAAAACAACGATAAGCACCGTCGTGAAGGTATCCTTTTTTCCATTACCAAGGCATAATCAGCTGAATATAGCTGATTTCTTGTCTGCACTCCTGATCTGACATCCCCAATGACATTGTCCAGGGGATGATAGACATTTAAGCGTGATCCAGTAGTGGTGGGAACAACTACCTCAGAGTCAAGATTATGAACGTTTGGTTCTGTATCTGAGGCAGTAGGAGTTTGAGGTTCCGAAGACGCAGAGGCATCAATGTCAGATGCTTGTTGACTTGCAGGAATGGGAACCTGTTCCTCCTGATTCTTCTTGTCATTTTCCACAGCTTCATCTTCTGAGGAGGAGTCACTTACTTCGAGTGCTCCCCCTGAGTGGTGAGACGAGTCACCTTGTGAACCAGATGATGTTCAATCTTGTGACGCTGTGTTCAAGACATCATACATCATCTTGGTTGCTAACTCTTCGTCAGAAGTGGAGAGAGGTATGTTGAAGGACTTGAAGAATCCATCATAGTCAAAAAAGAAGGTAGGTCCTTTTCCAGCAGGTGGGGTGGTGTATCTTTGAACGTCCACATTACACCACACTTATACTAGACCCATTGAGTTGTTATAAACTCTCTTATTCGGTATGTTGTATCCTCGAAAGATACCTTCTTCAGCCTTCTCGCTGAATTTTCCCTCCTGAGTCTTCTTTATTAGGGTGCACGGTGCGCCAAACGGCTCGAGATACTCTAGATTAGGTTTACGTCGTTGTAGTAACTCGTAACATTTCTTGCCATGACGTTTAACTACCAGAACTTGATTTAATGTGTAACACGCATTTGCCACTGCCTCATTCCAGAATTGGATAGGCATTTTCGAGTCCGCTAGCATTGTCCGTGCTGTCTCTATCAAGCTGCGATTCTTTCTCTCAGCAACGCCATTCATCTGAGGTGTGTAGGCAGAGGTGAACTGGTGTACAATTCCCTTTTTCTTGCAGTAAGCCTCCATCCACTTATTCTTGAACTCGGTTCCCTTGTCTGAGCGTACCTGTCTTACCTTCAGCTTGTAGAAAGACTCCAGTGTAGGTACTAATTCCTTGAAAAACTCAAATGTTTCTGATTTGGATTTCAGAAACATTACCCAAGAAAATCTTGAGTAGTCATCAATAGCCACATAGCAGTACAAGTCGCCTGCATTGCTTCTTGTACTGACTGGACCAAACAGATCCATGTGAAGAAGTTCAAGAGGAAGTTCGATTGATTGAATGAACTTTCTTTTCCTTATGAGACTTCTTCGTCTGTTTGCCTTTCTTGCACGCCACACAGATATCCGGAAGTTGGAAGTTTTTGACGTTAACTCCTCTCACTTGATCCGGATCAAGTGATTCATCTTCCGTGGATTAATATGTCCCATTCTTCGATGCTAGGAGATGGAGTCCTTCTCAGTAGCCTTTGACAAGAAGCACTGAACTTGATGATCCGCTTTGGAGGCCTTTGAATGATCCAAGACATAAAGGTCATTATATCTTGAGGCAGACATTAAGACTTGGTCCTCCGGGATCACATAGTCCTTTTTCAGGACATAGCACTTCTTGTTGTCGAATATAACCTTAAAGCCTTTGTCACATATTTGGGATACATAAAGTAAGTTATTTTGATGTTGTTGAATGTAGTTTACTTTATCAAACTTCACTTTCTGATTTCCCACTTCCCCTTGAGCTGTGATATACCCTCCTTTGTTTCCAGCAAATGAAACATGGCCTCCTTTTATTTGTTTGACATTTGATAAGAGTGACTTGTTCCTAGTCATGTGCCTGAATGCTCCGCTATCGACAATCCACGTGTTGGTTTCAGCACTATAGCGAACACCCTGCACATTCAATTGAAAACATTAGTTCAGATTAGGGACCCAAGCCTTTACTGGCTTGGGTTTCCCAGAGGCATCACACATCATAAATTCAAACCATTGACCTTAAGATGGTGAGGGAAGCTCAGGTGTCTTCTTGTTCTCATTATCAAACATTGAGGTTGATTTTTCTTTCCATAAGCCAGCTTTGTGTAAGGCCTGTTTGTGATAAACAGACGACTTGCTAATGGGTTGAACTTTAGGTTCACTAGCTCTTCTAGGTGGAGTCATTGAGCTCCTCTTAGAAGATCTAGGTTTTGGTTCCTGAAGTTCAACTTTCTTCCTAGGTGTCTGATAGTAAGGACAGTTAGACGCAATGTGTCCACACTCTCCATAGTTGTAGCATGACCTGCTATCAACTTTATGATTTAACTGTTTTTGTCGAGACATATGTGACACCCGAGTGACATTGTTCTGTTTGGGTTTTGATTCTACTTCTTTAGATGTTTTATCTTGTTTAACAAATTTAATTTTTTGAACATTTTTAACATCCTTTCCATTTTTTTACCTAGACTTTGACATGAAACACGTGATTGGTTAAAAGTAATGGTCTTTTTAGGTTCAGATTTGACTGTGTTTGACCCAGACTTTATATTAACCTTTTCAAGCTCTTTTTCCAGATTAGCACAAGGCATTTTACCTTTTGCCTTTGACGTGGCCTCCTTTTGTTTAGTTCCAGATTCATATGATGTACATGTGGAATCTGGATCACTTACAAGAGGAGTGGACACCACATGATCCTTGATCGGATTGTTATTGATTGGTTTACTTTTAGTGTTCATCAAGGTCTCAGGTGGTGGTGGAACCACTTTATATCCCAAACCCTCTCCATTATTACGCTCTCTCACTAAGTGTTGGACAGTATGAGATGAACTTGTCCAATTATGCAGTTTTTGCTTTAATGAATTAACTTCTACTTCTAAAACTGCTTTTTGTTTCTTAGTGTCTTCTAGGGAGTTAAGATAGTACCTAATGTCATTAGCTTGGTTAAAGGCTACTACTTCTGTTTCCCTAAGCTGTTTGTTCAATAGGTCTATCTTTTCTTTGTAACTGTGCTCATTTTGTTTTAGAACTTTGTTAGCTTCTGTGCACAGTTGCAAGTCCTTTAATAAGCTATAATTATGATCTAATAACCTAGCAAATTTCAAGTCAATGCTCTCCCTAAATTTATTATAATCAGAACAAGCATGATTATTGAAAAGTTGGTCAGTAGTACTTACCTGAGGAGGTTCTGATGAATCAGCCATCAAAGCAGAGTCTTGTGTTTCTGGTTCTGGTGATTCTGACGTTGTTGTAGTTGTCCCTTCTTCAGGCATGTAATTGACCAAAGTTGTAGTCTCTTCAGTGTTTGACATCGCGAGTTCCACTACAATATCTCCTTCACTAGTTGTCCCTTCATCACAGCTGCATGTATTTGAGAACAGGTGAAGCGGTCATAGTGCTGAACAGAAATGGAAACATGGAAATTATCAGGGTATTTGACCCCATGTGGCTCACTAACTTGTCTGCTGATGATGTTTATACCTTATACAAGTGGCCACTGTTCTATGACGTGCAAGATATTATACAAGCTCTCCAATTCCAAAACGTGATCAGACTCTGCTTTGCATTTGAAATACATGCAGGAGTTACAAGAGAGGAGAAGTACAAGAAATATGAGGAGCTTATGAAGATGTAAGATAATAGATGAATCTAGGTCCAAGGGGGAGTTTGTAGATACATGTGAACCTAGTTTCTGAGCTTAATGTAATATGTCTTTATTGTCTTACACATATGAAATTGAATGGGTACTTAATGAAATACAATGTGTGATTGCGCTTATAATGTTTATTATTTCATTGTTTAGTAGTTTAACGCTTATTGAACTGACTATATATGTTTGTGGTTGTTTAAAAGAATCTTAATAATGTAATGATTAATAAATACATTCAAACTTAGTAATATGAAGTTCTCATGAGAATGACCCATGCTAATAGACCATACACATGAACAACTTCATGCGAATGACTCAGTCGCACGACTGAACCAGGAGACTTGATCAGTCGCACGAGTGTAACGTGAGATTGACTCAGTCGCACAACTGAACACTTAGTCGTACGAATGGATCAACCTCATGGCTCAATCGCACGACTAAACTATGCAAATGGTTCAGTCGCCCGAATAAGAAACCCTAACCTATAAATACCACTTAATTCGTGGTAAAATGTAAGAATTGAGAACACTTCGACTACATACGTACCCTAGCCGTCCAGAGACCTCTAAGAACCTGTTACAAGTTCATAGATTGCACTAGATCGATTCCATATCATTCTTAACGTTTAGATTCAATCCATACTTGTTTCTACGTGCGTTCTCACTTATTGGATCGCCAATCAAATAGGATTCTGCATTATTTGATTCGCTATACACGTTAATCAGTTAGTATTTCGTTCAATACACGATCCTAACAAGTGGTATCAGAGCTCTGGCTCTTGATTTACGTGTGATTCAATCGTTTTTGATACAAAAATTGTGTTTTTTCACTAAAAACACAATCTTTTCGTGTCAAACGGTGTCTTAGACGTCTTCGGTTCGTAAAGTTTAGTTTTTCCGGCATACGACATTTAGGATTAGTGAAAATTCGTGTTTTTGAGGCCATAACACCTTAAACCTACAAATTTTCAAAATCCAGCAGCTTTAGTCGCACGATTGACTCAATCGCACGACTGGATACATTTGCATCCCTCATACACACGATTGGACTCATTCGTACATCCATTCGTACGACTAAGTAGTCTATTCGCATTGTTCAACCGCACTTGTTCATTCGCCCTACTGAGTCATCCGCATTAGTTCAGTCGCACGATTGAACCATCCGCATTGCTCAATCGCATGAATAGCCCAATCGCACACCTTCATTCACACAAGTGAAACACTTTGTTCCAAAGACTAAAGTTGATGGTAATGGATGACCAATGCTCAGCATTCACAGCAGGGAGAGATTCAAGGATTCAAAACCTACTGCTTTTGGAGAATGAAGTGGGGAATCACAACAAACCCCCTAAGCTAATCACGTTAGATGAATTCCACACTGGATGCAACGTTTCGAGATCTACTTAAATGGAGTAGATCCCAATGTATGGGAATCAATAGAGACGGAGTATAGTATGGCAGTAGGTGTTGATGGAGTCAAACTTGCACTAGGTGGCATGACTGATGGACAAAAGGTCAAGTACAATGCTGAAAAGAAAGTTTATGCTATGCTTACTCAGTCAATTCCTAAGGACATCTTCCATCAATTTTCTGAGAACAAGCAAGCAAAGAAGCTGTGGGATGAATTGGAAAAACGGTATGACTGGAATGCGTCATTAAAAGCTCTAAAGGCTAAAGCGTTTAAGAAGGAGTTCGTCAACTTCTCGTCAATGGGTAATGAGAGCTTGGATGACTTCATCGATCGGTTCAACCACTTGATAAGTGAGCTGCACACTTATGGAGTTACAACGACCATGGAGGACAAGGTGTCAAACTGTGCAGATAGGTTGCCAGAGAAGTGGGTTTTCTTTGTCTCCAATCTCCGACAGAATGGTATGCTAACGAAGTTAGATATAAATGATTTCATTCTGAAGCTGAGAGAGAAAGAATTAAGGATGAAATAGAGAGCCCAAAAGTCTTCTTATGCTCAGAATTCGGCAATGTACAACGCGACTCCACAAGCCAAAACGTCTGGAGCACCACTTCAGACAGCTTTTGTGTCAAGTTCAGCTGGTCCTTCTCAAGCCTCTACTTCAGGGTCAGAAACGTCAGGGTCGTCTGGTACCCAATACATTGCACCTGAAGCAAATGCTACAAAACCGAAGACCGAGAATCTCGGTAATGTGACAGTAGAAGTAGCAAGAGAGCACATGGATCTCTTAGCAGCTGTAGTCCACTCCTATGATGGACTAGTTGATGGGAGAATTGGGAACTGCCATCTGGTAGACGAGGACTACGAGCAGGTAGATGAGACAGAGCTGGAAATGATGGACATAATGTGGGCCTTAGCAAGTGTTGTCCTGAGAGCTAAGAAGTTTGTCAAGAAGACCGGACAAAACTTGGTTGCAACTAAGGACACTACCTTTGGTTTCGACAAGACCAAGGTGACCTGTTTCAACTGTGGCGAAAAGGGGCACTCTAAACGAGAGTGTGTGAAGCCCAAGAAAGCTGGAAACGGGAATCCATTCTCGTCCTTCAATCGTCAAGATAAGCCAACTAGCAGTCCTATTTCATCAAGCAAGGATCCTAAAGCCTTGACTGCTCATGATGACGAGGGACAAGACTAGAGCTTTAGGTTTGTCTCTTCGGAAGAATTCAACATTTCTAGTGTTGAGGATTTAGATGATGATTTAGCTAGTGAAGGAGATATTGCAGTGGAACTCGTGATATCAAACACTGAAGAGACTACAACTGTGGTCAATTACATGCCTGAAGAAGGGACAACTACAACAACGTCAGAATCACCAGAACCAGAAACACCAGACTCTACTTTGATGGCTGATTCATCAGAACCTCCTCAGGTAAGTACTACTAACCAACTTTTCAATAATCATGCTTGCTCTGATACCACTTGTTAGGATCGTGTATTGAACGAAATACTAACTGATTAACGTGTATACTGAATCAAATAGTGCGAAATCCTATTTGATTGGCGATCCAATCAGTGACAACGGACGTAAAAACAGTTATGGATTGAATCTAAACGTTAAGAACGATATGGAATCGATCTAGTGCGATCTATGAACTTGGAACAGGTTCTTAGAGGTCTCTGGACGGCTAGGGTACGTATGTAGTCGAAGTGTTCTGAATTCTTAAATTTTTCCACGAATTAAGTGGTATTTATAGGTTAAGGTTTCTCATTCGGGCGACTGAACCATTTTCATGGTTCAGTCATGCGATTGCGCCATGCGGTTGATCCATTCGCACGACTGAGTGTGCAGTCGTGCGACTGAGTCAATCTCATGTTACACTCGTGCGACTGATCCAGTCTCCTGGTTCAGTCGTGCGACTGAGTCATTCGCATGAAGTTGTTCATGCGTATGGTCCATTAGCATGGGCCATTCTCATGAGAACTTCATATTACTAAGTTTGAATGTATTTATTAATCATTACATTATTAAGATTCATTCAAACAACCACAAACCTATATAGTCAGTTCAATAAGCATTAAACTACTAAACAATGAAATAATAAACATTATAAGCACAATCACACATTGTATTTCATTAAGTACCCATTTAATTTCATATGTGTAAGACAATAAAGACATATTACATTAAGCTCAGAAACTAGGTACACATGTATCTACAACAACTAATATATATATATATATATATATATATATATATATATATATATATATATATATATATGTATATATATATATATCTATATCTATATATATATATCTATATATATATCTATATATCTCTCTATATCTCTATATCTATCTTTATCTATTTTATCTCTCTCTCTATATCTATCTCTATCTATCTCTATATATATATAACAGTTACATATATGTAACTATATACACATATCATAGTTACATATGTGTATCGAAAATACCTCTCTACATATATTACAGTTACATATATGTATCCAATACCACCTAACGTTGTTTGTTACATTGTACATTTGTTGGCTACAATTCTTCAATACTACTATGGTTTGTACTCCTATTATGATCCATGCTGGAGATTGGTATACACTAGAACACATAAACATGTACAACACCAATGTAAATTATAGTCCATTTTTGTTACAAAACCCCATTCGTCAAGAATAAGTTGAGTGTTATATGTTTGATTACGAAAAATAAAATATTAAAAACATGACTGTAAATATATTAATAACAAGAAATCTATATATATATATATATATATATATATATATATATATATATATATATATATATATATATATACTATATATATATATATATATATATATATCTATCTATCTCTCTATATCTCTCTCTATCTCTATCTCTCTATCTCTATCTATCTATCTCTCTCTGTCTCTATCTCTCTCTCTTTCTGTCTCTGTCTCTCTCTCTCTCTCTCTCTCTCTCTCTTTCTGTCTCTGTCTCTCTCTCTGTCTCTCTCTCTCTATCTCTATCTGTCTCTCTCTGTCTCTCTCTCTCTCTCTCTGTCTCTGTCTCTCTCTCTCTCTCTCTCTCTCTCTGTCTCTCTGTCTCTGTCTCTCTCTCTCTCTCTCTCTCTCTCTCTCTCTCTCTCTCTCTCTCTCTCTCTCTCTCTCTCTCTCTCTGTGTGTGTGTCTCTCTCTCTCTCTCTCTCTCTCTGTCTCTCTCTCTCTCTGTCTCTCTCTCTCTCTCTGTCTCTGTCTCTCTCTCTCTGTCTCTCTCTGTCTCTCTCTCTCTCTCTGTCTCTCTCTCTCTCTCCCTCTCTCTCTCTCTCTCTCCCTCTCTCTCTCTCTCTCCCCTCTCCCTCTCTCTCTCTCTCTCTCTCTCTCTCTCTCTCTCTCTCTCTCTCTCTCTCTCTATCTCTCTCTATCTCTCTCTCTCTCTCTATCTATATCTATATCTTCCCATCCCCCCCGTCTTATTATGCTTAGGAAAATGTGAAACAAAATATATATTATAACTATATATTACTATTATGTCGTGATTATTGACCTATTAATTATACATAACCTAGTTTTATTGCATTACAATTTTTGTTATACTCATTCGCCTATTACGTATATGTAACCTAGCCTTATTTTACTATTCTATTATGTTAGTTGATCCGTTACATTATGTAACTAGTCTTATTAGTTTAATGTTAAGTTATGCAATCAAATTTATTACGTATATGTAACACATCAAACCTAATCTTATTATGGGGTACTGTGTTGTTATACTAAAATTATGTTTCTATATATAACCTATTAAAAACAAACAAAAAATTTAAAGTTAAAACTATTTATTAGCCATAAGTGAATGCATCCATGATGATTTTCATATGAAAAACATTTAAATATTAGAAGAATCACATAAGAAAAGACTAAATTAACATGAATTCCATAAGTCAAAAAGTTAGTGTTCTTCGACCGCTCTTCCAAGTTCGAGATAAAATTTCCACTCTTAAATTAAATATCTTTAATAATCGATTACAAAAAACATATAATTGAAGATGAAAAAGAACAAATTATTGTTCAAAATAAAATTTATAGATTAAACATACTTTTAATTTATAAGGAGAAAAGTATGGGATTAAGTTTATACATATATATACGTATATACATGTATATGTATGAATATATATGTATAAATATATATATATATATATATATATATATATATATATACATATACATATATATACATATACATATATATATATATATATATACATACATATATATATATGTATGTACATATATGTATATATATATATATATATATTTATTTATATATATATATATATATATATATATATATATATATATATACATACAAATATATATGCAGGATCGGGTTTGTCACTTAACACTTGGATTTCTCTCAAACTCACTTATATTACACTCAAATAAGATGAAGTAGAATCTCTCCTAAGAGTTGATAATAGTATAATAAGTAGCAAAGAACACAAGAAAATAATTTTCAAGGCACTTGTATATATTACTTCTCAACTCAAAGTATTACAAGACTCTTACAAGCATAATACATGAGTTACAATGAGAAACTATATATACTAGATCCTACAGTCGGATATACTTTGATACCAGCTGGAAACCTAAGACTAAAGCATATACTATAATGCTAAAGTTAAGATATCTTAGATAAAGTATTATCTAAGATATGGTAGTCATGACATGTCCATGACTTACCTTTTGTCACCAACTAAAGTTGGCAACTGTACGAACTGATAAAGGTAAACAGTGGAATAAAGTATGGTCAACTACATGGCTTTTGAGAAAACGCCATGCAGTATATCAGAGGTCTGTAGTGGAGTGTCAGAGAGACCATACTTAAGTCCACTGGATAATAGTAGTGTCTTCGTAGGTAAGTTGGCTTCGGAAGAACAAGTTCTTCCAAAGCCACTTATACTTCGGAAGAGGCTTCTATACTTCCGAGGCTTGAGGACTTCTTTCATACTTTAAAAGTTGACTTCTGATCTTTCACTCTAAGTCTTGATCTTCGGAAGTGAATACTTTGTCTTCGGAAGTTGGAGTTTTCCTTCGAAAGTTGGTCTTACACTTTGTCTTCGGAAGAGCTCTTTTTTCCTTCGGAAGTTCCACACTTAGCTTTGGAAGTCCTTTATTAGTTGCACCAAAATAGTCTAAGTGATTTGGTTTTGGTTGCACCAGCCTTTCAAGATCCAACGAACTCCCCCTTGGCTGATGCTACCAAAACCTCACTTGTTTTTGCTTCTCAAAGCTTTCAACACCAGGGACAGAAGATATTTGTCTGTTTCCTTGTTCTTCCCTGAAGTGGTGCTAAGAAGCTTGTACAAGTCATTAGTGGATAGGAGATCCAGTCTATTACTCTGAATAACATGTACCCTTTGTTGTGCCCCCCTGAAAAGAGTTAGTTGACGGGAGTTATAGTCATACTTCCATCTAACTATGGATTCAAGTTCAGGACCCTCAACCATTTGTAGAAAGGCTTTGCCTTTGGTTGTTGATCCCTTCCTTTTCTCCTCCTCTCTCAGTTTCAACTCTTCTTCAACCTTGGTCCTAGCAGTTAGCTCGGCCATATGAAGACTGCCCGGATAATTTCTGATATGAGCATCTACTTTAGAGTTGGAGGGGTTGGAGAATGGCTTCTCTGCTAACTCAGCAATATCAAATCTGCTTAAGTGTAGCAGAGATGAGGCATTTAGCCTGTTGAGCTCTCCATTCTCTCTTTGAACAACAAAGTTGTGAGAAGAGTCTTCGAACCTCCACTGGATGATCTTCTTCCTAGGAACAAGGGGTTGTCTTGGCACCCGGTCACCTTTCTTGGTATCCAGCAGAGTCACCAGCCTTCTCCTTAGCTTCTTTTCTTCCTCATTCAAAGTATCTGAATTGAGGCCAAGGAGATTTGTAGCTTTGTCCAATGTTCCTTTGGGCAGATCAAGAAATTGATCTCTAGTGAGGGAACATGAGGATCCATCAACATTAGTCAATTTGACTGGATCCTCCTCACAAGAGATGTCACGTAGGGTTGTGCAGTTGATGAGCTCTGTCTTGATTTCCTTGAACTCCTCTAAGGGGAGATGTTTAGAAGGCTGAGGGGATGGTTTGAGAGGTTGTTGGGTAGGTTGTGGTGTTTGGGTTCTGGCTAGTGTTTTGGGTTGGAGGATAGGTAGTTTAGGTGGTTGAGGTGAAGAGGTTGGTAAGGGTGATGGTATAGGTTCAGGGGTGTAAGGTTCAGTGGTTGGTTCGGTTTTGATGGGGAATGGAAAAGGAATTAGTACAGGTTGTGGTTGGGTTTGAGGTTGGGGTTGAGTAGTTGATTTGAAGATCATCCCCTGTCCCATTCTGTACATCTCCTTCCTCTTCCTCGAGCGAATGTCAGCCTTTATGTCACTAAAATGTCGCTTGAGGGTCTTTTCAGACATAGGACCCACCTGCCTGCCAGAGAAGCCATGAGCCCGGAGATAGTTTTTCATCCAGGCCTTTTCACCTATCTTCTTGGCAGCAGCTAGTCCTGCTTCTTCTTCCTTCTTTCTCTTTAGCATCAGCTTTTCCTTGGCAGCTTTCTTTCTCTCTTTCTCCATTTGATCTTGCTCTTTGTTGAAGAGCCAAAAGATCGTATCATTGTTGTATGGAGATAGTTTTTCTATAGAGAAACCCCTGGAGGTTAGGAAAGTTATCATTTCCCTCCTGAGCTGCTGATCAGCTTCTCGTCTCCCTTTCTTCATCTAAGGCCAACCATGCTGCTTCTTGTTTTTGCTGTTTTTGCAGCAAAGTTGCCTTTTCCAACACAACTAATTCCTCTAGTGGTAGCAGGAGTACATCTTCACTCACAGCTCCTATATTGACAAGTCTGTCAATGATTTCCACCCTTCTTCAATTGTTGACCGCCTCCTGGTTGGCTGCAGCTGCTTTGCTACTGGCAGCTAGCAGTTTTCCAGTTGGAAGTCTACCTTTTCTTTTGAGATTTTCTAACCTTTCTTCCTCCTGAAGCTCTTCCTTAGTCATCTTCCTTTTTCCTTTGATGTCTTCGGAACTGCTAGACTTTGGGGGTTCTTGGATGGAAGGTTTAGGTTGAGTGGTGGAAATGGGAGCTGGGGTTAATGCTGATTTTTGAGCTAGGGGTTGGGTGAGAAAATCCTCCCTATTAACCTCAGATCTAAGATTGCATCTGTGACTATTAGATAATCGAATAAGGAGAATAGTCCTTCCGCAGCTGCAATCTCAGCTTCGGAATATTGAAATTGTTCTTCCGAGGCTTTGACTTGTGCTTTGGAAGTCTGTGAGAATGCACTATCTATCCCAACTGTCTCAGTTACTGGGCCATCAGTCCTTGCTTCCCCTTCGAAGTTAATCTCAGGTTCCACTTGGACCTTAGGTTGACCAACTTCCTCAATAGTGGTAGAAGGTGCATTTAACCTGTGAAGCTATTGAGCTTCAAAGTAAATCACAGACAACTCAAGACTTGACTGTTCAATGAGAGATTCCAACAGGAACTTGTTGAAGAACCTGTTGAGATCTTAGAGCATCCTTTGATCCACTTGAATTACAACTGGAGGAGGCTCAGGAAAAACTGAAGCGTGTTGCATAGGGTATCTTGAACTTAAGGAAGTGAGAGCTTGACTTTGTGGTTCCTCTTGTCTGTGGCTTTGTCCCTGAACACTCTCCCCCTTTTTTTGTAGCATCATCTTGAGAGCTTGATGAGTTGGAGGAAGAGGTCAATGTGACCTGAATTGGTACTTGCCTAACAAACCTCTTAATCTGTTTCTCAGCTAGTTTGGCCTTGAGGTTTTCAATCTTAAGTTGCTAAGTGGCAGACCTATCCTCTAAAGTCCTAACCTTAGATTCAAGATTTGAGACTTTAGAAAGTAGGTCTTCAATGGTGAGTTACAGTCTTCCCTCATCTTCTTTTGAAGAATCACGAGGAGATGAGGTAACATACCTAGTATGTTCATCCTCACCACCAGATGTGGTTTCTTGGCGCCCTGGTTTCCCTTGCTCAATGATGTCTCTTTCAGAGTCATCAAAGGGCATGGTTGCCGTAGATTCAGTCTCAGTAATGTTACCACTATCCTGAGGATCCATTGAGGCTCCTTCAGTAGTGGCAGCTGAACTTACATGAGTCCCCTCCACATCAGTGGGACTCACCTCAGTAAAAGCTTACTGATGGGGGCTAGAGATAAGAGATCTCTCTATGCTCTGTTGATCCTTGAGAGGGTGTTGTGGATCAACTTCACTGTCCTAAAGAGATAATCTCTTCATCAGCTCCTATTAGTAGGTCAGTAAAGGATATAGAAGTAAAGCCTAATGACCTGCGACTTTGATCAATGTCTAAAGGCATTGAGCCTATGGTGGGGTTGTCCCTTTTTGGCTGCTCAAGGGAGTATAAAGACTCTCCCTGAGGGTTTTCAGCTTGGGTTTCAGGTTCATGGGTCTGAGACTAAGGAGACTCAAAACCCATATTAAGGTCAGTTGTGAAGGATGGTTGGACCTCATGCTGAGTGGGAGCCCATTGTTCCACTCTAGCCTTTTTGGATAGAACAGGGGGAGCTTGTTCAATCAGAGAAGATTGAACAAGGGTTCGTTTGGGGTGTCTTTGATAAGTGATAGTGATGGGGTGAGAAGGTAGATTTGGCAATGTGAGGTTAGTTGCTGGTGTGGGTTCATCACTTGTGGGGTTAACAGGGATGTCACCAGGAGCCATTGGCTCAGTCATACCTAGAAGAAGTGTAGTATATCTTCCGGTGAAGTTGGTGGACACTCTCTTCAAAGTCTTGAAGATGGTCGGCCTCATTTGAGGAACAATCAAAGAAGCTGCACAGACAAGCTTACTCTGGTCTAGCTCACAATTGATTATGTGCTGAAGAAACCTGGGATACATGAAGAATGTGTCCCGTTGAAGGTTTCCCATAAGATTGGTCAGCATAAATCTTGAGTAGTTAAAGCGGAGGCTTCTCACCAAACCATGAACTAGGCACCCAAGTTCATATGGGATTTGATCCCATCCCCCAGTTTGTTGGACAAGCAATGAAGAACTACATGCAGCAGGAACTTCCAGTTGTAAGAGAAGTTAAACTTGTAAACGATTGACCTGCTTACATCTCCACCATATCCCATTTGGATATAGGTGTTGTCCAAATCTGCCTTGGGGAACTCTGTAGGAGCGCCCTCATCATGAAGCTCGAGATGCTCCCTGATGAGTTGTTCAGAAATGACCAACTCCTGGCCACAGATTCTCGATCTTATTACACGAACCCCATTTAGGGTTTTAATCTGACCATTTGCCCAAAATTCAGCCATGTGATTTGAGTAAACAAACAGTCAGGGCAGTGTAATAAGAGGATTGGGTTAGAAAGGAGATGATATCTGAGAAGTCGGCATCCCTTGAAGAATCAAGGAGTGCGACTTGGTTGTGCTTCGGGTTTAGTGCCATTTGTGAAAGTTGCAGGAAGATAGTTTGGAATTGGGTGAATTGAGGATGAAGGAAGCTTTTAGGGCAGTAAATTTGGTAAAAGATGAAAGTGATTAGCCGCAGTTATTTAAATGGGTGAAATGGCTGTTTAAGGGGTGTGGATAAGATGATGGGACGTTTCAGTGGAGGATGTGACAGGGGCGGTAAGGTTTAGTCCATTTAAATAATCCGACATTATTAACAAAATCTTTACTTTTACAGAGTGGGGCCCAAAAGATTTCCGTTACACAGTAAAGTCTTTCTTCCGAGTATACAGCATTTCCGAAGGTAATGTTCTTCCGAAGGCAAATTTACTTCCGAAGGTAAAGTTTTTTTTTTACTTCCGAGAGTATATGTTGCTTTCCGAATGGAGAGTGTTATAAGCTTCGGTAGTAGATTTGATATGAAATTAATCGCTTCTTCCGAGACTTAACAACTCTTCCGAAAAGAAAATTATCCTGGGAGGAATTTGCTTCGGAAGATATGTAAAATATCTTCCGTGGGTTAATTCCTCTTCGGAAGAATTTATACTTAGAGAAAATTTCAGAGAAAGACCTTTTGTAACTAGGCTTAGATTGTTTTGACACAAAACTTTACACATTAAAAGGTTTTCAAATGAGATAGACTAATCAAGGTTTATCATCCCAATAGCTGTAATGAGATATTTAAATCTTTGTTCATTAAAGGCTTTGGTGAACAAGTCAGCATATTGTTCATTTGAGTCAACTTTGATTAGCTTGATTAGATTTTTCTCATGAATATCTCTAATGAAAGTATACCTGATATCAACGTGTTTAGTTTTGGAGTGCTTCACTGGATTTTTAGTAATGGAGATAGCACTGTTGTTGTCAATGTGGATATGAGTTCTCATGAAGTTGAATCCGTAGTCTATCATCTGGTTCTTAATCCGCAGCAGCTGAGCACAGCAACTAGCAGCAGCAATGTATTCAGCTTCAGTAGTTGATGTAGAGACACAAGATTGCTTCTTGCATTGCCATGAGATGATCCTTCCACCAAGAAATTGACATCCATCGGATGTTGATTTCTTGTTGATATTGCAGCCACCATAATCACTGACAGAGTAACCATAGAGATTGAAATCACTATTCCTTGGATACCAAAGATCTAGTTTAGGTGCTCCTTTGAGGTATCTGAGGATTCTCTTGGCAGCAACTAGGTGAGACACCTTTGGAGCAGCCTGATATCTTGCACAAATACAAGTTGCAAACATGATATCAGGTCTACTTGCTGTGAGATACATCAGAGAACCAATAATTGCTCTATACCGATGTTGATCAGTATCCTCCCCCTCAGAATCAGGGTAGAGATTATGGTTTCTGGGTATAGGTGTTTTGGCTGCTTTACAATTTTTCATGTCAAATCTTTCTAAGATGTCATTGACATACTTAGATTGACTGGTGAAAAACCCTTCCTTCATTTGCTTCACCTGAATTCCAAGGAAAAAGTCCATTTTTCCCATGGAACTCATCTCAATCTTCTTCTTCATGATGCTCTCAAAGTCTTTACACATTTGGTCATTTGAGTAACCAAATATGATGTCATCAACATAGACTTGAACAAGCAAAATGTCTTTCCCAGACTTCTTTATGAAAAGAGTCTTATCAATGGTACCTCTAGTGTAACTATTCTTTAGGAGAAACTGAGACAATGTCTCATACCACAGCCTAGGGCTTGGTGCAGCCCATATAGAGCTTTATCAAGTTTGCACACATAGTTGGGATGCTATGGGTCTTCAAATCCTGGAGGTTGGCATACATAGACTTCGCTATCTATATCCCCATATAAAAAAGCACACTTGACATCAAGCTAGTAGACAGTGAAATTCTTGGATGCAGCATAAGCAAGGAAGATCCTAACTGCCTTAAGTCTTGCAATAGGTGCAAAGACATCAGTATAATCGATTCCTTCCTCTTGAGTGTATCCTTGAACCACCAGTCTTGCTTTGTTCTTGATAATCAAGCCTCTATCATCTCTCTTGTTTCTAAAAACCCATTTAGTGCCTATAGGTACTTAACCAGATGGTAGCGGACATAGGTTCCAAACCTTTATGTATGGGGGTTCAATGGATGTCTTTGAAACCCAAGCCTTGTTGGTCTTGGGTTCTTCCAATGATAGTGACATAATTGAACCAAAATTTATGCATGGGGGTTCAATGGATGTCATTGAAGAAGAGGTTTGGGCTGCAACATCTTCCTTGATCTTCAATTCCATCCATTGGTTGATCATGGAGGATGAGCTTTTTGAAGCTTTTGCAGGTTGACATTCTTTCGAAGCTTCTTTCTTTTCGGAAGAAGCCTTCACCACCTTTTTTTTCGAAGTAGTCTTCTTCTAGGATGGTCTCAAGGGGACTCTTTTATTCTTTTGAGTCTTGACAGCTTTAGCTTCCGAAGCCATTTTCCCATCGGAAGAAGGACCTTCTTCCAAAAGCAACCTTGCTTCGGAAACAAGCTTTCTCTTTTTCATCACTTGAACCATTTGATATGGTCCAAATGAGAAACCTTCCCTGACTCCTTCCTTTTTAACATTATTTGCATAATGTGTGCTAGCAGGATTGTAGTAACAATCTTTGGCCATGTGGTTTTGCAGACCATACATTATGCATGCAATGTTAATCTTTTGGGAATTTGAGGATTGATGTTTCTTTTTCCTTTTCTCTTCATCAGCTACCTTTCCCTTTAACTTCTGATCCTTTGGTAGGACAGGAGTAATAGTACTACACTCCTTTCCTAAATCAGAGTTTCCTACCACCTGGAATCCAGCTGAGATGAATACACCCTTTTACTTTGGGTCTATCTTCAACTTAGACTCAGCCACTTTCTTGGCAGTTTTTCTGGCTGCCTTAGCTTTGCTTCTTCTGGCTTTGGTGGTCAGGGATTGATCATCACCGGTAGTAGTGGGTAAAATTACCTGGTTCTTCCCTGTGGGTCTCCATGGTTGCATCACTCTTTGACTCATGAGGAGGTGGGTCAGCAGATAGAACCTCTTGCTCTTCAGTACCACACCTTGGTTGTCTTATAGACTCACAAGAGTGTGGTGGAGAAGTTTTATTGGTTTCCAACCTACTTTTGTTTTGGTAACAAAGTTTTGAGTGAGAGGATGATGCAAGTATGGCTTGAAAGTTTTGCTCAGAAATCGCATACTTCCTAGCTTGAGCCTCAGCTGTGACAAGCTAGGCTTGAGCCTCAGACAATTTGGATATTAAATCCTTTATTTGAGTCTTATAGTTTGTGTGTTCATGTTTTAACAAGGACACAGTTTTCTCCAACTCCTCAATATTTCTTTGATAGTTAGATTCAGCCCTTTTAAAATTAGATTTTAAAACATTTAAAGACTCAATATCGGATTTAATCTCCATATTGTAGTCCTGATACAATTTAACCTTAGCAATACAGGCAGGAGTACAGAGATGTTCATATACCTTATTGTCATCTTTTCCGGCCATGAGTGCTTGAGCAGGAGTCACATCCTGTACTGTGAAGCTCCAGTCAACTTCTTGAGCTATTGCAGCTGTCTCTGTTGACTTTCTAGTGGGCTTTGGTGTAGAGGGATGTGTGGAGGCCTGTGGGGTTCCCGGATTCGACTTGGGAGCCTTGCATTCCCTTGCAAAATGACCAAGTTGGTTACAGTTGTTACATTTGGCCTTGGTTTTGTCAAATCCAAATTTGCTATCGATTGGGTTCTGGGGAAATTGCCTTCCAGTTCTCTTGAAGAACTTCTTTGCTCTGTAGGTTAAGAGAGCCATTTGTTGGACTATGTCCATGTATTCCACGTCATCTGGGCTGAAAAACTCTAGATCATCAAAGCAATATTGATAATCACTAGAGTGTCCACTTCCTGAGACAAAAGCACAGTTGTCCTGAAAGGAACTTTACTGAGCTTGTTGAGACCTTGGAGTCTCAGGAAATGTGATGTATGGCCCAGAAAAACAGGATGGCTGTTGGGTGTAAGTCAGGTATTGTTAAGGTTAGGAGGGTCCTGAGCCTTCAGCAACCATTAAAGCATTGCTAGCAGGAAGACTCAAGGGTCTGGTTGTCTGATGACCTCTCTTATTCTCCATTTCCAAACGGTATCCATCAAGGATGCCATAGAGTTCGGTCATGGTGAGTGTGTTCAGATTTTCTGTTCTCTTGATAGAGACACAGTAGAACGTCCACTCATTGGGGAGTGCACTCAAGAACTTTCTTGTGAGGTATTTAAGTTCAAGAGCAATCCCCACATACTAAAGGGAAGAAATTAGATCCATGTACCTGAAGTATTGCTGGCTGAGGGTCTCTCCAGCAATAAGGTGAAGTTCTCGAGCTGCTGCTTCAGTGAGTCCTTCTTGGAGTCATTTGAGCTTGAATACATGTGAGCAAGTGCATCAAACAATTTTTTGGCAGACTTACAATGCTCAAACCCCACCATGATGGAGTTGGGAATTGCAGTCATGAGAACAGTCATAGCATTGTTGTCAATGTCCAGCTTCTTCCGGTCCTCATCAAAGTAGTCTTCAACAGCTTTCTCTATCATGGCACCGTTTCCACCAGCCACCTTTGGCTTGTACGGGCCATTGACAATAGATTGCCACATCTTGCTGTCTTGATACCTAATGAAGCCTTCCATTCGTCTGCTCCATGACCTGAAGTTTTCAGGGGTGATGATGGGTGCTTTAGTCATCGTCCCCATCTCTACTTCAGACTTGTTGAGGGCCATTTTGAGTGTGGTGTAAGGAGGAGTGAAAAACAAGATGAATAAGATGGTAAGATCTCACAATCATGAGCCTAAAAAGCTCTGATACCAATTGCAGGATCGGGTTTGTCACTTAACACTTGGATTTCTCTCAAACTCACTTATATTACACTCAAATCAGATGAAGTATAATCTCTCCTAAGAGTTGATAATAATATAATAAGTAGCGAAGAACACAAGGAAATAATTTTCAAGGCACTTGTATATATTACTTCTCAACTCAAAGTATTAGAAGACTCTTACAAGCATAAGACATGAGTTACAATGAGAAACTATATATACTAGATCCTACAGCCGGATATACTTTGATACCAGCTGGAAACCTAAGACTAAAGCATATACTACAATGCTAGAGTTAAGGTTTCTTAGATAAAGTATTATCTAAGATATGGTAGTCATGACATGTCCATGACTTACCTTCTGTCACCAACTAAAGTTGGCAACTGTACTAACTGATAAACGTAAACAATGGAATAAATTATGTTCAACTACATGGCTTTTGAGAAAACACCATGCAGTGTATATATATATATATGTGTGTGTGTGTGTGTGTGTATACGTATATATACATATATATATATATATATATATATATATATATATATATATATATATATATATATATATATATATCTATCTATATATATTTATTTATTTATTTATTTACTTATTTATATATATAGTTATATATGTATCTATCTTTCTCTCTCTATCTCTCTCTCTATCTCTCTCTCTCTCTCTCTCTCTCTGTACCTCTCTATCTCTCTCTCTGTCTCTCTCTCTCTCTGTCTCTCCCTCTCTCTCTCTATGTCTCTCCCTCTCTATCTATGTCTCTCTATTTCCTTCTTTTTCTCTCTATCTGTCTCTATAGTTCTCTCTCTGTGTCTCTCTTAATATCTCTCTCTCTCTGTCTCTACATATAATATCTCATCATATATATATATCTATATATATATATATATATATTGCAGGACCGGTTAAGGGGCTTAACAATTACAACACAAACAACACAAAGAGGGATTAACCAAAGTTGATAAACAGTAAACTGGATTAACCAAGATAATGATACAAAGAACACAAGTAATAATAAAGAGACAGAACAAGAGATTTGGGTTTCAAGGATGCAATATATTGCTTTCTCAAGTTTTTTACAAGTGTTACTAAGCATTTAGAAAGATACTAGAACATGGAATACTTATACTACAACCTATAGCCGGCTATACTTTGAAAGCCAGCTGGATACAATTGACTAGACACAAACAAATCAATTGTAGAATCAAAAGGCATATCTGCCTTTTGACCTTGTGACTATGACATGCCATAGCTCACATCCTTATCTATTACAAAAAGGATAAAGTACATAAAGTAGAAAGTTACAGACTCAAGACCACGATGTACAGTTACCAAAAGCATGGACCTTTTCACCAACTCATGTAAGTTGGTGACTTTACAGAGATGCAGCGGAAAGGTGTCCAGCTTTATGGAACAGTACATCAGATAAAGCATGTTACTAAAAGTCTTCGGAATAAATCTGTCTTCATAGGATGAAGCTTCGGAAGACTTTGTCTCTGAGGCTTCGGAAGACTTCATATTTGGCTTCGGAAGATATTGGTCTTGGCTTCGGAAGATTTTACACTTAGAATATTTCTAGTGCATGGTGTAAAACTTCCGAAGCAATTCTACTTCAGTTCTTAGTGCATTACTTGCAGAGAGACTTTGGATGTTTTGGTTTGCATCAGACTTAAAGGAATCCTTACAAACTCCCCCTAGGCTGATGCTACCAAAACATTTAGAAGATCTTCAAATGTTAGTAGTCTTCAGCACAATCATGACCATACCCTTCTTCATTAGATGGTCAGGATCATCCAGACTTTCATGGTATCTTCTCATCTCAAAGAGATCATGCAGAGGTAAGTTGATTATGTCTTGCCATGTATAGACATTCTCAACACCTTGATCTCTGATTACATGCCATCTTTCTGGATTGGTAGAGAAGGTCCAGGATAAGATGGGTGTCTCAGCTGCAAGAGGAGCCACTTGATTGGAGTTGATTGGGCTGCCTCTTCATGCACTTCCTCAGGTTGATCTGACTCAGCCTGAGGTGTAGAGGTAGATGATTTAGGCTTCTTCTTCTTAGACTTTGGTTTAGAAGCCATCCTCTTCTTCCTCTTAGATGACTTTAACTGAGAAGACTGGTCTGCAGCACCTTGTTGATCATCCTTGTCTTTCTCAGTTGGGTGTTCCTCCCTCACAGGTTCAGAAGGAGAGGGAGTTTGACCTGCTGTGGATCAGAAGATGAAGCTTGCTGAGGCTCAGCAGGAGGTCCGGGTTGTGTTGTCTCAGGTTGTTCAACCTTAACCTCCACTTCAGGTGGGACTTGACTTGGAAGAGAGTGTAAGTCAATCAGCTCTCCACTCTTGATCTTCTGCTTGATTACCCTTATATGCTCATCCATTGTGGATAGAGACATAGGGCCAAGTCTCCTTCCGGAGAATCCATACAGCTTCAAGAAGCTCATCATCCTTTGTCTATCAGCAGACTTCTTCATACTCTTTTGGATGATGGCTCTTGACTTTGCAGCTTCTTCCCTTAGCTTCTTCTTAGTTGTCTTTCTCTCCTTGACTAACTCAAGCTCAAGTTGTTTTAAGTACTCAAACTCAACAAAGTCATAGGACAAGGGAAGAAGTGCATCTGCCTGATAGAAGCCTGTGGCACTCAGGTAGTTGATCATTTTGATCCTATCTTCTTCTTTGTCTACCTGAGGTTCTTGTTGAACCACATCTTCTTGTACAGGGCTTTCTTGAACTGGGGAGAGAGTAGGAGCATGTTTGTAGAGTCTTTTCTGTCTCTTCTCCTCTTTGAATTGGAGAAGTAACCTTGCATCCTCTTTTTCTTTCATCTCTCTTGACACTTCCATGTCAGCCAGTTCATTTAGTTGTTCTAAGGGGAGAGAAATGATTTCATCAATGTCATAGTTCCTGGTCTACAGGTAAGTAATCCTGACTGCCCTCAACTCATCATCTTGAGTATTTGGTCTGGGGGCAGCCCTGATTGCAGCTTGCATAAAACTTGAAGACCCAGAGGAACTTTCTCCCCTTAGCTTCCTCTTCCTCTCTCTCTCTCTTCCTCCTCAATTTCCTCAGGAGTCAAAATCATTTTCCCTTTGTCACCCATAGACCTTTGTGACTCAGGGTGGATAGAGGTTTGGCCTTCATTGCTTGGTGTAGCATCCATGCTCTGGCCAGAGAGAGGCTGAGAAACACCTTCACCAGCAGGTGTCTCAGAGGGAATGTGAATCTCTGCAGCAGTTGATGATGATGAGACAGGGGTCTCAGGTTCTGCCACTGGGCCTTCAGTCAAGGTTTCCCATATGAAACTAATCTTAGGGTCCACCTCAACATCCAGTTGACCGATGACATTGCCTGATTGCCTAAGTCTCCTTCTTAAGCTAAACTCTGCAGTGATCCTGTCTTGGATTCTTTGAGCCAATCTGTCAGCTTGTCTTGAGTTGCTTGGGTTGACAAGTGGCATATTGACTAGATCCAGACCTTCATAGAAGTTCAAATTTTGAAAGTCAAATACTTCTTGTTGCCCTTGAACTCTGTGAAGAATAAGGGCTCTTCTATCAGCATCATACCTCCACCTTATGATGTAGTTTGAAGTTCCTTGAGGTGGGGATGACACAGCCCTTGGTATACCTTCCTCAAAGAGACTCCTGATGATAGAGTCTATAGAGTCCACATTAATGTGAACTTGAGGAAGTTGCTGAGAATGCACAATTGCAAGTGAGGATGTGAGTCCTCTATGTCCATTCTCTGTGAAGAACTCCCAGGTTCTGTGGCTGCAATAACTTTCTCCCCTTTTTGGTAGCATCACCCACTTGCATAGGTGAGCTGGAGGATAAATCAATCACATCCACAGGTTCTTGTGTTCCTGGTTGAGCTCTTCTTAAAGGTCTCCCAGCTAGTTTTTCCTTAAGATATGAAATCTGAAGTTGCTGATCATTGACCCTGTTGTGCAAGGTAGTCACCTGAGACTAGGTAAGTGCATGTTTTAGACAATTTGTGCACCATTAGTCTCAGATTCCCTCTTCTTCATCAGAAGAATCATTGGGGGATGAGATGATTGGACCAAAGTCCTCTCTCTCACCACCAGCTTGAGGTTCTTGGCTGCTGGTTTTCCTCTGCTCACTAGCAATCTCAGTTGAGATGTTAGTGGGCTGAGTTGCCATGGTTGAGGTCTTAATGATGTAATCACTTGCAGAAGTGAGAGCCTCTTCCATATGGACATCCTGAACAGGTTCAAAGTGTCCACCTCAGTTATAGGTGACTGATGTGGGCTAGACTGAGGAGACTCAGGAGTACTCATCTCTCTTTGAGTAGGGGAAGAGAAAGAGACTCATGGTACTCACTGAATCCTAAGTCTTCATCAGTATAGAAAGATAGGTTGGGAATGGGTTGATTTAGATCTAAAGGCTGGGGATGGTAACTGTCCCCTGATTGTTGTTCACTTGAGTGTTGAGACTCGGAGTGAAGGCTTAAGGCTGTTGGGCTTGTGAGCTCATCAGGGTGAGCATGAGGAACCTCAGCCCTGATAGTTGAAGAGATGGGAGTGGTTTGCTCCTCAGGGGAAGTGGGAGCTCTAGTGTCCACTTCCTCCTGTAAAGGTGAGTATATGGGGACCTGCACAGACTCAATAGCTTGAGCAGGGGTTCGTTTGGATTTTCTTTGGTAGGTGAGGGTTACTTGAGGCCTTTTTAGTGGTAAAGAGGTAGAAGGTGTGGGTTCAACACTAGCTTGTGTTGCTAGGTTGTCACCTTGAGCAATGAGCTCTAACATTTTTGGGACAAGGGCTGTTTCTTCCCCTGAGAAGCCAACAGTTGGCTTTTTCATGATTTTAAAGATGCCGGGCTTCATCTGTCCCAATTTAAGAATATTATCTGTTTCCCTCAGCTGTGAGCCCAGTTCACAGTTGAGAATGTGTTGAACATATCTAGGAAACATATAATATTCTAAGGAGTCCAAGTTTGCAAGTAAATTGGTATAGACAAATTGAGAGTACCTGAACTTGACCCCTTGAACCATTCCATGCACTATGAAGGAGAGATCCTCAGGAATCTGGTCCCACCCTCCATGCTTGTTTGACAAGCTGTGGATAACCACATGGAGTAGGTATTTCCACTGAGATGAGACCTTCCCTTTCCTGAAGGTCTTTACAGAGAAATCTCCCTCATAGCCCATCTGCTCCAAGGAATGATTGACAGCTTCCTTTTGGAAGGACAACTCACCTTCTTCATCATCCAGCTGCAAATCAGAGTTGATGATGGCCGGAGTGATGAAGATTTTCCTCCCTTGCACTGTGGCAGACAGTGCCTTCTCCCCATCCATGATGACCTCTTGGCAGGTCTTCCAGAATTCAAGCAGATGATCCTCATATAGAGTAGGATCAATGGTTAGGGAGGTGAAGTAATTTGATAGAGTTAAGAATTGGCAAATCTCTGACAAACTTTCATCTTTCTTAGAGCTTAATAGAGCAACCTGGTTGTGTTGCCTGTGAAGTTGCATGGAGAAATCTGGGTTGTTTCTGCGGTTAAGGTTGGCCATTTGAGAAGCTTAAGGTTGAAGAAAGGTAAAAAGCAAAGGCGTTTATGGGAATTAGGTTTGAGGAATAATAGAATTGAAGAAGATAGTGAGGAAGAAGGGGAACCGTTGGGTATTTATGTGAAAAGGGATTTGAACCAAAGTTAATAAAAGAGGATAAACTTTGAAATCCGAAAGTCGGTCCCACCTCTGAAAAGGTAGTTTACTTTTGCTCAAAAAGTAGTTTTCTTGGAATTCGAAAAGCTTCCGAAGGTAAAATGACTTCGGAAGAATTTCCTGAGAGTCTTGAAAATTTTTCTTCGGAAGAGAAATAAACACTTGAATGCTTTGTATATGAAACAACAAAGCTTCCGAGAATTAATTTTGCTTCAGAAGGAAAAAGTCCTTAAAAAAATAAGTGTCTGAGACAAGGATTTAAGCTTCGGAAGATAAATTTAGACTTCTTCCGAAGGTAAAATTTCTTAGACAGTTATTTATTTTGAAGACATGATTTTCTTCCGAAGATAAAAATATATCTTTCGAAGGATCAGAAAATTTTCAAGAACCTAAGGAAAGTATTTAAAAAGGATTTGAAATCCAAAGAAAACATGAGCTTATGAGAGTGATGAACTAGACAACTTAGGACACACATATTTTAAGAAATAATTAGAATTAGTTTTAAGAAAAGATCTACTCAAAGTTAATCATCCCAATAGCTGATATTAGATATTTAAATCTCTGTTCATAAAAAGCTTTTGTAAACAGATCAGCATATTGTTCATCTGTATGAACTTTGACTAGTTTAATTAATCCTTTTCATAGTTATCTCTTATTAAATGATACCTGATATTGATGTGTTTGGTCCTTGAGTGCTGCACAGGGTTCTTAGTGATAGAGTTGGCACTATTGTTGTCTATGTGGATAGGAGTCTCCTTGAAGTTAAATCCATAGTCTAGCATCTGATTTTGAATCCAAAGCACTTGAGCACAGCAACTTGCAGCAGCAATGTATTCAGCCTCAGCAGTTGATGCAGACACACAGGATTGTTTTCTTGCATTGCCATGAGACAACCCTTCCACCAAGGAATTGACATCCCCCAGATGTAGACTTTGCAGTCATATTGAAACCACCATAATCACTATCTGTATAAGCATACAGATTGAAGTCAGGATTCTTTTGATACCATAAACCAAGTGTTGAAGCACCTTTGAGGTATCTTAAAATCCTTTTGACAGTGATGAGGTGAGACATCTTAGGGTTGGCTTGATATCTTGCACACATACATGTAGCAAACATGATATCAGGCCTGCTAGCTGTAAGATACATAAGAGACCCAATCATAGCCCTGTATAAATGTTCATCTACACACTCCCCCTCAAGATCAGGTCCAAGGGAGTGGTTTCTGGCTATGGTTGTCTTAGCAATCTTACAATCAGTCATGTTGAACCTCTTGAGTATGTCCTGAACATACTTCGACTGACTTATGAAGATGCCATCTTCAACTTGCTTCACTTGAATTCCCAGAAAGAAATTGAGTTCTCCCATTGCACTCAATTCAAATCTGTCTTTCATCAGCTTCTCAAAGTCTTTGCAGAGCTTTGGATTTGTTGAACCAAAGATGATGTCATCTACATATACTTGAACTAGAAATAAGTCATTTCCCTGTCCTTTGATGAAGAGAGTTCCATCTATAGTACCTCTCATGTATCCATGTTTACAAAGATACTCAGACAATGTCGCATACCACTTCCTGGGTGCCTGATGCAGCCCATAAAGAGCTTTGTCAAGCTTGCAGACATAATCACGATGATCAGGGTCTACAAAACCAGGTGGCTGTTTGACATAAACCTCTTCATCAATCACTCCATACAGAAAAGCACACTTTACATCAAGTTGAAAGACCTTGAAGTTCTTGGATGCACCAAATGCCAGGAATACCCTAACAACTTCTAATCTTGCTACAGGAGCAAAGACATCAGTGTAGTCAATCCCTTCTTCTTGTGTGTATCCTTGAACAACTAGTCTTGCCTTGTTCTTGATGATAATACCTCTATCATCCTTCTTATTCCTAAAAACCCATTTGGTTCCAATGGTAGTCTTCCCATGAGGAAGAGGACAAAGGTTCCAAACTTTTTGCCTTTTAAATTGAAGCAACTCTGTTGCATAGCTTCAACCCAACTTCCATCCTTTAGAACCTCATCAATTTTCTTTGGCTCTATCTGGGATAAGAAACAAGAGTGAAGACAAACATTTGATTCATGGGTTTGTCCTTTTGTTCTTACCCCTGTGACAACATCTCCAATGATGTTTATGGTGGGGTGAGACTTGTGGATCCTTAGCTGAGGGATCACAGCAAGTTGCTGAGAAAGATCCAAATTTGAGAAATTTAGATCTGGCATAGATGATTCACCCTCCACATCACAACACTTATCAAGATTTACTTGATCCAATGAGTGTGTGACATTATTGATGTTGTCATCTATGGTGTGGTTATTAGCATCAAGGAATTCCTGATCACTTTCACCATCACCATTGTTGTCTTCCATAATTGAGGTATCTTTATCTGGTTGTGGAGCCTCTGAGCTGGAATTTGAAGGCACCCCAGATGTATCAGCTGAATTTGTCATTGTAGTACTGATAGAAACCTCATTTGCTGAAGTTGTTCCAACTGGAGCTGAAGATGTATGAGTTGAAGGTCTTCCTAGCTCGAATCTTGGATCAGGATCACCTGTATTTAGATTTTCTGCAGATCCTGAAACATTCTCACAAGATTTATTAAAACAGTTGGTAACTAAATCAAGATCAAATAACCAATCAGGACCAGAACCAGCCACACAGGGTGTGTGTTCATTGAAAGTCACATTGGCTGACTCCTCAACAATTCTAGTTCTGAGATTGTATACTCTATAAGCCTTAGCTTGGGAAGAGTATCCAATGAAGTGTCCATCATCTGATTTCTCAGCAAACTTGGCAATTTGATCCTTGGTATTCAAGATGGTGCAGGGACATCCAAATGACCTGAGAAAACCAATGAAAGGTTTTCTCTTGTGCCAAAGTTCATAAGGAGTCTTACCATGTGTCTTAACTACTAAAACTCTGTTTTGCACATAGCAAGCAGTATTTACTGCGTCTGCCCAGAAGGTGATAGGCAGTTTAGAGTCAGACAACATAGTTCTTGCAGCTTCAATTAGTGTCCTGTTTCTCCTCTCAGCAACACCATTTTGCTGAGGAGTCCTGGGAGCACTATATTGTCTTGTAATACCTTTTTCATCACAAAATGTATAAAGGATTTGATTCTTGAATTCAGTCCCTTGATAACATCTTAGGATTTTGACCTTGTGATCACTTTGATTCTCAATTTTTAAGATGAAATTCTTCAGAATCTCAAGGGTTTCATCCTTAGTTCTAAGAAAGAAAACCCAAGTGAATCTTGTAAAATCATCTGTGATCACCAAACAATAAGAGGTCCTTCCTAGACTCATAACACTGGTGGGGCCAAAGAGATCCATATGTAATAAGTGTATGGGAGTAGTGATGGAGTTCTTTTCTTTAGGCTTGTGAGATACCTTATGTTGCTTCCCTTTCAGGCATGCAACACAACGATCACCACTTGTAAACTCTTTCTTTGGCATTCCAGTTACCAAATCATGTTTAATTTGTTTATTCATGTTCTTAAAGTTTACATGGCACATTCTTTTATGCCATAGGAAAGACTCATCACTATTTGCTTTAGACAGAAAGCATGAAACTTCTCCAGAGGGAGATGTTTCTTGCAAATCCATCTTGTACATGTTCCCTCTCCTGAGGGCTCTAAGCAGGATGTGCTCATGAGGAATGACCACTCCAAGCTTGAGAACAATGCACTCATGCTCAGTAAAGAGCATGTTATGACTCTGATCACAAAATTGGGATACACTCAGAAGATTGTACCCAAGCTCCTTGACAAAGTTTACCTTTTCAATGCTGAGCTTACCATTTGTGACCTTGCCTTTCCAGAAATGTAACCACCTTCATCTCCTCCAAAAGCAACTGGTCCTCCATCAATCCTCTCAAAGTTATGGAATAGTGACCTATTGCCTGTCATGTGCCTGGAACAGCCACTATCAATGATCCAGACATTCTTGTTTGTCTTGAGCTGTTCCTGCACAAAGAAAATGATTAGTAACATTTAGAAACCCAAGCCTTACTTTTCTTGGGCTCACTAAGTATAATAGAAGGTAACGCAACAGTAATAGATCCTATGGTTGTGCTAGAGGGATCTTGAGCTGTTGTTGATCGAGAAACTTCAGTCACTTGGTCTTTCTTAGACTTCCACACCACCTCTGGAGTCTTGGACTTGACCTTCAAAACCTTGGAAGCTTTTGGGACTTCACAAGTTTTGATGACTGAACCTTCGGAAGATTCTACAGTCACTGCAGCAGACTTCAGTGCTTCGGAAGAATTCCTTTCTTCCGAGACCAACTTTTCTTCCAAAGGTAATTTTCCATTTACCTTCTTCTTTGATTTGGAGCTTCCGAAGGAAACAGATTTTCCTTCTGAAGCTTGAATCTTCTTGAAACTCTTTGAAGTCTTTGTATTGGTCATATGGACAGTACTTTTAGGATTGTATGGACAATCCTTAGCAATGTGAGAGGTACTTTCACACATGACACACAACATTTTCTTCTTCACAAGAGTCTCCTTATGAGAGCAAGACTGTCTTTGGTCACATCCCTTCTCCACCTTCATCTTTGTAGATGCTGAGACAGTCTTTTGGGCTGTGAACTGTTCTTGGAGTTTGATGGTCCAGGCTGTGCAGCAGTGGTACACAGCATATCAGTCTTCTTCTTGGTACTGAGATGATTTGAACAAGAACCAGAACTCTTAGCTGAAGAGTTTTGGTTGATGTCTTCAGTCTTTACTACTTCAAACCCTGCAGAGATAAAAACTTGTTTCTGCTTAGAGTCAAAAGTAGCCTTGATCTCTTGAGCCTTATTTGCTTTTCTTTTGCTCTTTCTGATCAAGTTCCTTCTCTTTGACTTGGTCATCACAGTAGTCTTCTTCTCCTTAGAAGGATAGTGGCCCTTGGTAGAATCCTCCTCTTCACTCTTCTTAGAGGAATTCTTCACTATCTCTTCTTCATCCTCTTCACTTATAGGACCTATGAGAGGAAGCGCATCTTCACAAGTTCCACACCTAGGAGATCTTACAGACAAGATTGTGTGTGGAGGAGCTATCTCATTTGATCCCAGTCCCTGTCTATTTTGATAACACACCTTGTGTGCAGGGATGAGGATATCATGTTCTTGAAGGTCTCTTCTTCAAGAACACTCTTTTCTACCCTGGCTTTGCTGATCACAAGCTCAGCCTGTCACTCAGTCAGCTTGGTTATAAGATCTTGGATTTGATTCCTAAAATCCGTTTGTTCATGTTTTAGAACTGAAATGGTTTTCTCTAAGTCCTCTATCTTTAGTTTATAATCATTTTCAGACTTTCTAAAATAAGATTTTAAAATGTTTAAGGACTCAAGATCAGATCTCATTTCCAAGTTATAGGACATATATCTGTTAACTTTAGCAATGCATTCAGGAGTACAAAGATGTTCCAATACCTTGGCTTCATCATTATCTGCCATTAGTGCTTGGTTTGGAGAAGCATCTTCCACCTGAAACCTCCAGTCAAAGCCTCCTTCTTCAACAGCAACAGCAGCTTTTTGCTTTGGCTTCTCATTCTGAGGGGCTTTGTCAGTGTAGTTTGGTCTGGGTTTGTGCTTGGCCACCATTTGTTTTAGGTGCCTTACACTCTCTAGCAAAGTGGCCCATCAAGTTATAGTTGTAACACTTGACTTTGCTTTTATCCAAGCCAAACTTTCCACTTGTTGCATTGCTTGGAAACCTCCTTCCAGTTTTCTTGTAGAACTTCTTGGCTCTATGAGTGAGAAGAGCCATCTGCTGAACTATTTCCATATATTCCAGGTCATCTGGATGGATACAATCCAGGTCTTCAAGAGTGAAAAGAGAGTTACCACAACTTTCATCAAAAGACACAAAAGCTTGAGAAGAGCTTGTCTCTTGGAATGGGCTTCCTTGAGTGTAGTTCTCCCTGGGTGTCTCTAGGAAGGTGATGAAAGGACCCTTTGGTGAGTTGTCAGGGTAGCATATGAGATGATGTTGGGGTTCTATGCTATCCCTTTCGACCACATGCAGGGCTGAACCCAATTGATTGTTGGAGTTGCCAGATGAACCTTGCATGTTCATCTCCATCTGGTAGCCACTGAGAATCCCATATAACTCTTTCAGTGTAAGAGTTTTGAGATTTTCAGTCCTCTTGATCACCACACAGTAGTGTGTCCATTGCCTAGGAAGTGAGGACATGAATTCCTTACAATGTCTCTGTTTTCAAGAGGAACTCCTCCATCCACAAGGGTATCCACTATCTCAACATACATGAAGTATTGCTGAGTCATGGTTTCACCTGTTTTAAAGGTGAAGTTTTCAAACTGCTGCTTCAGGAGATCCTTCTTGTTCTATACATCAGTTTTAGTGCATCCCACAGCTATTTAGCTGTTTTGCACTTCTTGAAACCTCTGTACACAGAGTTTGGAAGGGCAGTTTGAAGAGCAGTCATGGCTTTTCTATCAATCTATACTCTCTTCCTATCTTCATCAGAGTAGTTAGCCACATCTTTGGGATCATACCAGCACCGGTAGCAGAAGGAGTGCTGGGTATGAAAGGTCCATTTTCAACAGATTCCCACATTCTTGAGTCTAGAGACCTGATGAAACATTCCATTCTCATACACCAGGTATAAAAGTCATCAGGAGTGATCAGTGGGGACTTGTTCATGGTTCCAGTCTCCATATCAGTCTTTGAAATGGATGCCATTTTGAAAGTTTAGTATTCGTGTGTGTGAGGGATCTTAAGATGGCGAGATCTTATATCAAGAGCCTGAAATGCTCTGATACCAATTGCAGGACCGGTTAAGGGCTTAACAATTATAACACAACAACACAAAGAGGATATTAACCAAACTTGATCAAACAGTAAACTGGATTAACCAAGATAATGATACAAAGAACACAAGTAATAATAATAAAGAGACAGAACAAGAGATTTGGGTTTCAAGGATGCAGTGTATTGTTTTCTCAAGTTCTATTACAAGTGTTACTAAGCATTTAGAAAGATACTAGAACATGGAATACTTATACTACAACCTACAGCCGGCTATACTTTGAAAGCCAGCCGGATACAATTGACTAGACACAAACATAATCAATTGTAGAATCAAAAGGCATATCTGCCTTTTGACCTTGTGACTATGACATCCCATAGCTCACATCCTTATCTATTACAAAAAGGATAAAGTACATAAAGTAGAAAGTTACAGACTCAAGACCTCAATGTACAGTTACCAAAAGTATGGACCTTTTCACCAACTCATGTAAGTTGGTGACTTTACAGAGATGCAGCGGAAAGGTGTCCAGCTTTATAGAACAGTACATCAGATAAAGCATGTTACTAAAAGTCTTCGGAAGAAATCTGTCTTCATAGGATGAAGCTTCAGAAGACTTTGTCTCTGAGGCTTCGGAAGACTTCATATTTGGATTCGGAAGATATTGGTCTTGGCTTCGGAAGATTTTACACTTAGAATATTTCTAGTGCATGGTGTAAAACTTCCGAAGCAATTCTACTTCAGTTCTTAGTGCATTACTTGCAGACTACTAACATTTGAAGATCTTCTAAATGTATATATATATATATATATATATATATATATATATATATATATATATATATATATATATATATATGTATATATATTTATATATTTATATATGTATATACATATCTTCAAATTTGGTATATATATATATATATTATATATTTAGAAGATCTTCAAATGTTAGTAGTCTTCAAAAGGAATCCTTATATATATATATATATATATATATATATATATATATATATATAATATATATATATCTATATATATATACTATATATATATATGTGTATAATATATATATATATAATAAGATATATATTGTCTGTATCTACATATATATTTATACTTTATATATCTATCTATATAGATATCTATATCTTCTATATCTATCTCTATCTAGTCTCTATCTCCTCTGTTATCTCCTCTCTCTATCTCTCTCTCTCTCTATCTCTCTCTCTCTCTCTCTTCTCTCCTCTCTCTCTCCATGTCTCTGTCTCTCTCTCTCTCTCCTGTCTCTCCGATCTCTCTCCCTCTCTCTCTCTCTCTCTCCTCTCTATCTCTGGTATCTAAATCTCTGTCTTACATCTCTCTCTCTCTCTATCTCTCTCTATATCTATCTCTCTCTCTCTCTCTCTATCTATATATATATATATATATATATATATATATATATATATATAGGGAGAGATCCAATGAAATTTATGTTATAATTAAAAACCATAAAAACCAATATCTAACCATTGATCACACCTAATCAATGGCTAATATTAATAATGGCATGATTGTAAATATTATGATGTTTAAATGACAAGATTTAAATAAATAAGGGTAGTTTAGGTAAAACTAAATATTATGTTTCTCTCCTCTTTACTAATCTAGTTTTTTCTTTCATACTTTTTTAATTACTATATAAATATTATAGGTGTTACATATATGTTTAACTTCATAAGCTACGTATACATAGAAGTAAAAAAATAATAGTATCTGAAAATAAACTCCTACATTTATGTAACTTACTGATACATATACATAACATATACGTAAATTAAAAGAAATGCATAATGTGATATAGATATTTTTACGAAAAGCATAACTGGAATTGGATACAATCAATCCAAGTACATGTGATAATGCCACCAACCATAAGTGACGATTAAATAAAGAAATAGTATTACGTATACGTAACAGATATGTTATGTATGCGTACATCAGTGTTACGTATGTGACATCCGGTAAATTTCCGTTACCAAACTCCGTTAGTTCCGTTAAGTCTTGCATACACGTGTCGTAAGCACACACTAGTTGTCGTTTAACGTTGGTGACCTAATAATAATTATTAATGTTAAATTAATGATAATCTAATTGACAATGTGATTATGGTATTATGTTTATGTGTTTGCATGTTTTAAATGTTAATTAGGAAATTAATCGCGTAAAGTGGAAACGTGCCTATTTATTCGTATGTCTTGTGTTTTTATAAAGATAAAATATATAATTGTTATCATTAGTTTATATCTTTACATTATTAGTTAAAAACACTTTAAAAAGGAGTTAAAAGATAATTTTTATAAAAATACAAGTTACAAGGGTTTAAATGGTAATTAAGCAAAATTAAAAAAATAAAACAAACCCTAGCCCCCCCCCCCCCCCACCCCATTCGGCCGCAAACACACACACACACCTTCACCATTGCGAAATCAGCCTAGAACAAGCATCCAAGCCTCGGTTTTGCTTGATTTCAAGGATTACAACACGTTGGAATCATCAATTGCAAGTTAACACACGTTTAAAGGTTAGATTTTATAAGTTTTTATGGATTTCTTGTTAGGGCTGAACCCTAATTCGTTTTGTATGATCATGGGATCGAAATTGATGTTGTTTGATGATGTTAGTATGTTGGTTGGATTGAATACATGTTGTTTAACGTTGATTATGCATGAATTGTATGTTTTTAATGGATTGATCATGAACTTTGATTTTAGGCAAACCCTAATTCGAAATTGATGAGATTATGGATGATTGATGATTGTTTGATGAATGTATGATGATTAGTAGGTTGTATGAATGCTAGGATACATTGATCTTGCAAAGAATTGATGAATTAAAGTAGGTGTTCATAGGTTACTAATAATAGTAACTTTATTTTCATGACATGATGAATTGATGATGGATTGATGTTGTTGATGTGTTTAGGATGATGATTGGGTGCTAGATTGTTGATATGAATGCTAGAAACATTGTAATGGATGTTGTTGTTCATATCTTGCCAAAAGTGGAGACTTTTGTTCATGATGATTAGTAGATTGTGATGATTAGGTCTTGTTGATCATGTCTAGATGTTGTTATGAGCTTGAGATGGTATAATTGTGATGAATTCATGAATACATGGAGTGTTTGTTAGATGTTGGAATATACTTTCCTAAAAGGGAAACTTTATTTGCACAAAGTTTGTAAGATGACAGTTTGAACATGTTTTGGATATTAGGAGCATGTTAGTATGTTCATGGATGAATTCTAATGTGTTAGAACATGTTAATTTAGTTGTATGGGATGTTTGGATAATCATGGGTGATGTTTGGACTTTGATGATCATGTATGATATTGATGTTGGTTAGTAGTTAAGACATCATGTTTGGGACTGGAAATTGATTATTGTGGTGTATGTTGAATGCAATGAACATGGTTAATGAATATGATTTTGATCATCATACACGCGTGCGAATCTGAGGCCCCTACTTAGTAGGATTGGCAGGGTTTAGGATGTGAAGTCGTGAGTGGCTTCACATGGCATGTAGTGCGTGATTTGATCCTTGTGTGGCGTGTTAGTTATGTTATAACTGATGGACATGTTAATGTTTTAGATTCACATGACTTGTATGATATATAGTGGTATGATGATCTAAGTATGCATTGGGTTATGTAGCACCTCATGTGATTCAATTGAATGTTAACCATGTATGTTATATGTTCACGTTTGCTTAATTGAATTGCAACACATAATGTCACCAACGGGTCAAACGGGTCAACTGAGTCAAACGTGTCTGTTTCTGAAACCTTGATTCTTTGGTTGTAATGTGCTTAGGGTTCCTCATGTTCTTTGTTTACACGTACTTATGTACTTACATTATCTAGGTAACCTTTAAAGGTTGTCTGTCCACTCTGTCTGTCAAGTAAAACTCTAAGTATCTATTACGCATATCAGGTGAGTTCATGCCCCACTCTTTACTTAATCTCTTTTGGGGGAGATAGCATACCGGTAAACTACAAACGCTTTATATATATTCATGTTGTGCATAATATTAATATAGTGCTGATATCCTAGAAAAGTCCTCACACTTTCGAATTGTTAATATTGAATAGCGGGGAAATATGGGTAGTACTAGTGGGTCTGACGAGCCCCACTTGTGTGACTCGAGGTCAACCGGGTTCAATTTGTCCTAATGAACATTGTCACGACCTGTTAAGTCGTGACAGGAGGCAACAACGTAACACAGTCAGCTTCAATTACGAAATCACTATGAATTAATATTTATTGTTAATGGACTAGCTATCTGTTACAATGCACTACTTTTATATCTCTATTATTAAACTGCTTATGTTTGAATATCAACTCTTGAGCTCACCAACCATTGTGTTGACATTTTAGTATGCTATTCTCAGGTCATTAACTTGCTTGCCTTTAGGAGCACCACACGGATTCACCTTGCATTCTAAGACTTGGTCTTCAAGACATCTTTATTGTTTTTAATGGTTAATGTTTACTCATTTGGTTTGGCGCATGTTTTGCCATAATATGCATTTATATTCTTTGGGTTGTTTTACAAAACGCTTCCGCACAGTTTTCAAGTTTAAACTTTGGTTGATTTTATTTTAATTGTGGCATATAGAGTCGTTCTGAGTAACTATTGACTGTGATCCTGGTTTGTTCACACGCCTCGCGGTAAAACTCCGCACGTGGATTTTGAGGGTGTGACAGATTGGTATCAGAGGCATTGGTTATAGGGAACTAGGTTGCATACACACTAGACTATAACCGCACACAATTAGTTAGTTACATGTGGCGTATTTTCATCTACTGTATACTCATTGGCATACACGTCACACTATCTGCAGCATGGCATCGTCATCGAGAGCTCCGGGTAAGCGACCTGCATCACCTGCACGATCTGAGTCCCCACCTCCCGCACCTGTACCCGACAATGGACTCGACTGGCCCCGTCTAGCTTATCCTCCAGGGGAGATTGATTGGGATCAACCTTTTGCATTGATGAAGCGTGACCCCCCACGAGACTGGAGTTTCTACCCTAAGTTTGTTAATCACATAATGTATAGGGAACGCGTACCTGATCCGAGACCCAAGACTAGGAGCAACGCTGATCAACCAATGCCTCCACTCCCACGGACGGTGCAGTCCAATGAGCAACTGATTGCTGCACTAGTGGCAGCACTGGATACTGAACAGCAACGAGTCAGGCGACTCACGAGTGATGTTTGTATACTTCAGCACGAGGTGTACAAACTACGACATCAAGTGGAATAACTCGAGGAGCACCACGGGAAGACCCTAAACTGGTGTTACCACATGGAAGATGGAATTATAGCACTTAGAGGACGCGTGGCTGCTCGTGAACAGAGGGATGCAGTGGCTGATAACAAGATTGCTACCTTGGAAGCCCAGCTGGCAGCGCTTCAGATTGCTATAGCTCCTGCTCCTGCAGTAGACCATGAGGATGAGGATCCCGAGGAGGAGGAACCGGAGGAGATGGAAGATGACAGTGATTGGTCAGATGTTGTCGATTGACTTTCTTTATATGAATTAGACTACGTAGTGTTTTTTTTTTTGAAACCTATGTGGGAAGGGTTGTTTCCCCACCCGAACGACAAAAATAAATTTTGACATTGATGAATACATTGTGACTCATTTACAATTTATTTACTTTGGTTATCATTTTTGTTATGAATGTTGTGGTTGTGATGATTTATTATTTCTTTATTGTTTACTGTACTTCAATGAGATAAATGTGTTTGATGTTACTCATTATTGTATTTGTGAATGTAAAGTGAACAATGGACGCCCGTGGACGTGGATGTGGACGTAGGCGTGGGCGTGGACGTGGACGTGGCGCCGGAGACCATGGCGGTGGTGCTGTGAACATGACCCCTATTGAAATAGCTGCCCTGATTCAGGCAGCGGTGGCTCCTACCCAGGCGGGACAGCCAGCAGGTAAACAATGATTGAAAGTTAAACCAAATATCCTGCGTAACCATATAGGTTGTCTGATCAATATTTGTTGTGTTAAAGCAGGACCACCGGCGTGTACTTATAAGTCCTTTATGGACTGTAAGCCACACACCTACAGCGGTACCGAAGGTGCTGTGGGACTGGTACGATGGTTTGAGAAGACGGAGTCCTTATTCTCCAAATGCAACTGCCCACCTGCTGATCAGGTGAAATATGCCACCGGGACCTTGGAAGGTGCCGCTCTATCCTGGTGGAATGCGCAAGTCCAGATGCTAGGGCAAGCGATGGCAAATGGACTGCCGTGGGCTGAATTCAAAGCAATGATGACTGAGGAGTACTGTCCTCGCAATGAAGTGCAGAAGTTAGAGATAGAGTTCTGGCAACTGAAGATGCAGGGCTCGGAAATCGAGGCCTACACCACCAGAACCCATGAACTAGCAACCCTATGCCCGGGAATGGTGAATGAAATGCATAAGAGGGTTGAACATTACATACGGGGATTAGTACCCGAAATTCAAAGTATGGTAACTGCTTCCAACCCAACCACAATTCAGCAAGCCATCCAGTTAGCTCATAAGCTAACTGACCAAGCCGTGGAGCAAGGACGTCTACCCAAGCAGGGCGCTGTGGCGAGCATGCCCGACAACAAGAGAAAGTGGGATAGTGCCAACAACACCAAAGCATCATCATCTTCTAGTAGTCAACCCCAACCACAACAGCAACAACAGCCAGTCCAGCAACAACGGAGGTTCGACAATAACCGTAACTTCCACCAAACGACTGCAAATAATCAAGGACCCAGCGGTTATGGTGGTAGACATCCAAAGTGCACTCGGTGTAATTATCATCATGTGGGAAGGTGTGATAACTTCAAGTGTCAACGCTTTGGTAAGATTGGACACGCTGCAAAGGATTGTCGTGGTGAATTGTTAAGGAAACCACAACAACCACAGGAGACTTCCAAAGGTTGTTTTGAATGTGGGAAGGAAGGACATTAAAGGCGAAACTGCCCACAACTGCGAATGGATAGTAATGGCAATAACGGCAATGGCAACAACAACAACAACAACAACGGTAATAACAACAATGGTGGCAACGGTACTGGTAACGGCGGCAACAAAGATGGAGCCAAAGGGAGAGCCTTCGTCATTGGCTCAGGTGAGGCTTAAATGACCCCACAACTGTAACTGGTAGGTTCTCTGTTAATGGTTGTTTTGCTACGGTACTATTCGATACTGGAGCCGATAGGAGTTTCGTGTCCTTAAAATTCTGTAGTCTTTTAAGTGATATACCCTCCGCCTTAGAATCTAAATACACCGTAGAATTGGCCGACGGTAAACAGATCCATGTAACGCATATCCTTAAGGATTGTAAGATAGAGCTTGCCGGTCACACTTTCGCTATAGATCTTATGCCTGTTACGCTGGGGAGTTTTGATGTAGTGATAGGCATGGATTGGCTCTCTAGCAAGCAAGCGGAAGTCATATGTCATGAGAAAATCATACGGATTCCGGTTGGTGACAAAATCCTTATAGTCAGAGGTGATAGGAGTGGTGCGGTGATAGGCATCATCTCATACATGAAAGCTCAAAAGTTGTTGCGAAAAGGTCGTTTGGCTATACTAGCACTAGTCACCGATAAGCAAGCAGAAGGAAGAAGAATGGAGGACATTCCCATAGTGCGTGACTATCCTGAGGTGTTTCCAGAGGATCTTCCTGGATTACCACCTCACCGCCAAGTGGAATTCCAAATCGAGTTGACTCCCGACGCAGCCCCGATTGCTAGGGCACCTTATCGATTAGCACCGAACGAACTACAAGAGTTGTCATCACAACTCCATGAGCTTTTAGATAAGGGCTTTATTCGACCTAGTACATCACCTTGGGGAGCCCCTGTCCTTTTTGTTAAGAAGAAGGATGGCACATTCATGATGTGTATCGATTATAGGGAGTTAAACAAAGTAACAGTCAAGAACCGATACCCTTTACCTCGTATCGATGACTTGTTTGACCAGCTTCAGGGATCAAGCTATTATTCGAAGATTGACTTGAGATCCGGTTATCATCAACTCAGAGTCCGAGAAGAAGACATTTCCAAAACTGCGTTTCGTACTCGTTACGGTCATTATGAGTTCTTGGTCATGCCTTTTGGGTTGACTAATGCACCTGCTGTGTTCATGGACCTCATGAACCGTGTGTGCAAACCCTATCTCGATCAGTTCGTCATTGTGTTTATCGATGATATACTGATATATTCTAGGACCAAGGAGGATCATGAAGAGCACTTGCGAATGATCTTAGAGCTGTACGCTATTGAAAAAGGAACAGTTGTACGCCAAATTCTCTAAGTGTGACTTTTGGATACGAGAAGTGCAATTTCTAGGTCATATTGTTAATGAGAAAGGGATACATGTTGATCCTGCCAAGATTGAGGCGATAAAGAATTAGACTATACCCAAAACGCCGAGCTAGATAAGGCAATTTTTGGGATTAGCAGGTTATTATCGACGATTCATAGAGGGATTCTCTAAGATCGCACAACCTCTCAAAGCCTTGACTCACAAAGGAACGACGTACAAATGGGGTGAGAGTCAAGAATCGGCTTTTCAATCGTTAAAACAGAAACTCTGTACTGCCCCGATATTAGCACTGCCAGAGGGAACGGATGACTTCGTGGTGTATTGTGATGCATCCATTCAAGGATTGGGTTGTGTCTTGATGCAACGAGAAAAGGTGATAGCCTACGCCTCGAGACAATTAAAGGTTCATGAGAAGAACTATACCACCCATGACTTAGAATTGGGTGCAGTGGTTTTTGCCTTAAAGATTTGGAGACATTACTTGTACGGTACCAAGTGCACTATCTACACCGATCACAAGAGTCTTCAACATATCTTCGAGCAAAAGGAGCTGAATATGAGGCAACGGCATTGGTGGAGCTACTAAACGATTATGATTGTGCTATCAAGTACCATCCAGGAAAGGCGAACGTGGTTGCCGATGCCTTAAGCCGGAAGGAAACAGCTAAACCCAGACGGGTGCGAGCTTTACAGCTTACTATCAGTACCCAACTGCCCGAACAAGTTAAGGAGGCGCAGATAGAAGCTTTAAAAGCAGAAAATGTTGGTTCTGAGTCGTTAAGGGGAATGGATAAACAACTGGTGGTGAAGGAGGATGGAATTCGGTATTTCATGGATAGACTTTGGGTGCCTGTCTATGGAAATCTGAGAGATTTAGTTATGAGTGAGGCACACAAATCTAAGTATTCTATACATCCTGGATCCGACAAGATGTATCATGACCTAAAGGCGCACTACTGGTGGCCTAACATGAAAGCGGATGTAGCTACATATGTGAGCAAGTGTTTGACCTGCTCGAAAGTAAAGGTGGAATACCAAAAACCATCCGGACTGTTGCAACAACCCGAGATACCAATGTGGAAATGGGAACAAATCTCCATGGATTTTATTACCAAGTTACCCCGTACTAATACTGGTTGTGACACGATATGGGTTATTGTGGATCGATTGACAAAGTCTGCTCATTTTCTTGCAATTAAGGAAACTGACAAGATGGAGAAATTAACCCGCCTGTACCTTAAGGAGATCGTTTCGAGACACAGTGTACCGATCTCAGTTATTTCTGACCGCGACGCTCGTTTCACGTCACACTTCTGGCAGTCATTGCAGAAATCTTTGGTTACACGTTTAGATATGAGTACTACTTATCATCCACAGACGGATGGCCAGAGTGAGCGTACCATACAGACGTTGGAGGATATGCTACGTGCTTGTGTGATTGACTTCGGGAATAACTGGGAAATTCACCTGCCATTGGTGGAGTTTTCTTATATCAACAGTTATCATACTAGCATACAGGCAACACCTTTTGAGGCGTTGTATGGGAGAAAATGTAGATTACCAGTTTGCTGGGCGGAAATTGGTGATAGCCAGCTAACAGGTCCCGAGTTAATTCATGAGACAACCGAGAAAATTGTACAGATATGAAACCGTATGGCTGCAGCACGAGACAGACAGAAGAGTTATGCTGACAAGAGAAGGAAACCTTTAGAGTTTCAGGTTGGTGACAAGGTTTTATTGAAGGTCTCACCATGGAAAGGCGTAGTTCGGTTTGGCAAGCGAGGAAAGCTAAATCCGAGGTACGTTGGACCATTTGAAATAGTGGAAAGAATAGGTCCAGTGGCCTATCGACTAGCCCTACCTGATTCGCTAAGTGGAATCCATGATGTATTTCACGTATCAAACCTAAAGAAGTGCATAACTGATGAAACAATGGTCGTACCACTAGAAGAAGTTCAAGTGGATGAACAATTGTGTTTTATTGAAGAACCAGTCGAGGTGATGGACCGTGAGGTGAAAACACTTAAGCAAAGCAAGATACCCATTGTCAAAATCCGTTGGAATTCGCGACGTGGACCGGAATTCACATGGGAACGAGAAGATCAAATGAAGCTTAAGTATCCTCAACTATTCGAAAAGACGATGCCAGCAGACGAAGGTATTGATTTAAATTTCGGGACGAAATTTCTTTCAACATGGGGATGATGTGACAACTCATCCAAAACTCACTCGATTTTGATTTCTGTGTGCCAATGCAGTAGACCAGTGTTGGAACACTCTCACCATGTAACGCAATTTTCGGGACGAAAATTCTTTCAACATGGGGATAATGTGACATCCGGTAAATTTCCGTTACCAAACTCCGTTAGTTCCGTTAAGTCTTGCATACACGTGTCGTAAGCACACACTAGTTGTCGTTTAACGTTGGTGACCTAATAATAATTATTAATGTTAAATTAATGATAATCTAATTGACAATGTGATTATGGTATTATGTTTATGTGTTTGCATGTTTTAAATGTTAATTAGGAAATTAATCGCGTAAAGTGGAAACGTGCCTATTTATTCGTATGTCTTGTGTTTTTATAAAGATAAAATATATAATTGTTATCATTAGTTTATATCTTTACATTATTACTTAAAAACACTTTAAAAAGGAGTTAAAAGATAATTTTTATAAAAATACAAGTTACAAGGGTTTAAATGGTAATTAAGCAAAATTAAAAAAACTAAAACAAACCCTAGCCCCCCCCCCCACACCCCATTCGGCCACAAACACCCACACACACCTTCACCATTGTGAAATCAGCCTAGAACAAGCATCCAAGCCTTGGTTTTGCTAGATTTCAAGGATTACAACACGTTGGAATCATCAATTGCAAGTTAACACACGTTTAAAGGTTAGATTTTATAAGTTTTTATGGATTTCTTGTTAGGGCCGAACCCTAATTCGTTTTTGTATGATCATGTGATCGAAATTGATGTTGTTTGATGATGTTAGTATGTTGGTTGGATTGAATACATGTTGTTTAACGTTGATTATGAATGAATTGTATGTTTTTAATGGATTGATCATGAACTTTGATTTTAGGCAAACTCTAATTCGAAATTGATGAGATTATGGATGATTGATGATTATTTGATGAATGTATGATGATTAGTAGGTTGTATGAATGCTAGGATACATTGATCTTGCAAAGAATTGATGAATTAAAGTAGGGGTTCATAGGTTACTAATAATAGTAACTTTATTTTCATGACATGATGAATTGATGATGGATTGATGTTGTTGATGTGTTTAGGATGATGATTGGGTGCTAGATTGTTGATATGAATGCTAGAAACCTTGTAATGGATGTTGTTGTTCATATCTTGCCAAAAGTGGAAACTTTTGTTCATGATGATTAGTAGATTGTGATGATTAGGTATTGATGATAATGTATTGATGTTGTTATGAGCTTGAGATGGTATAATTGTGATGAATTCATGAATACATTGAGTGTTTGTTAGATGTTGGAATATACTTTCCTAAAAGGGAAACTTTATTTGCACAAAGTTTGTAAGATGACAGTTTGAACATGTTTGGGATATTAGGAGCATGTTAGTATGTTCATGGATGAATTCTAATGTGTTAGAACATGTTAATTTAGTTGTATGGGATGTTTGGATAATCATGGGTGATGTTTGGACTTTGATGATCATGTATGATATTGATGTTGGTTAGTAGTTAAGACATCATGTTTGGGACTGGAAATTGATTATTGTGGTGTATGTTGAATGCAATGAACATGGTTAATGAATATGATTATGATCATCATACACGCGTGCGAATCTGAGGCCCCTACTTAGTAGGATTGGCAGGGTTTAGGATGTGAAGTCGTGAGTGGCTTCACATGGCATGTAGTGCGTGATTTGATCCTTGTGTGGCGTGTTAGTTATGTTATAACTGATGGACATGTTAATGTTTAGATTCGCATGACTTGTATGATATATGTGGTATGATGATCTAAGTTATGCATTGGGTTATGTAGCACCTCATCTGATTCAATTGAATGTTAACCATGTATGTTATATGTTCACGTTTGCTTAATTGAATTACAACACATAATGTCACCAACGGGTCAAACGGGTCAACTGAGTCAAACGTTTCTGTTTCTGAAACCTTGAGTCTTTGGTTGTAATGTGCTTAGGGTTCCTCATGTTCTTTGTTTACACGTACTTATGTACTTATATGATCTAGGTAACCTCTGAAGGTTGTCTGTCCAATCTGTCTGTCAAGTAAAACTCTAAGTATATATTACGCATATCAGGTGAGTTCATGCCCCACTCTTTACTTAATCTCTTTTGGGGGAGATAGCATACCGGTAAACTACAAACGCTTTATAGATATTCAAGTTGTGCATAATATTAATATAGTGCTGATATCCTGGAAAAGTCCTCACACTTTCGAATTGTTAATATTGAATAGCGGGGAAATATGGGTAGTACTAATGGGTCTGACGAGCCCCACTTGTGTGACTCGAGGTCAACCGGGTGCAATTTGTCCTATGAACATTGTCACGACCTGTTAAGTCATGACAGGAGGCAACAACGTAACACAGTCAGCTTCAATTGCGAAATCACTATGAATTAATATTTATTGTTAATGGACTAGCTATCTGTTACAATGCACTACTTTTATATCTCTGTTATTAAACTGCTTATGTTTGAATATCAACTCTTGAACTCACCAACCATTGTGTTGACATTTTAGTATGCTATTCTCAGGTCATTAACTTGCTTGCCTTTAGGATCACCACACGGATTCACCTTGCATTCTAAACTTGGTCTTCAAGACATCTTATTGTTTTTAATGGTTAATGTTTACTCATTTGGTTTGGCGCATGTTTTGCCATAGTATGCATTTATATTCTTTGGGTTGTTTTACAAAACGCTTTCGCACAGTTTTCAAGTTTAAACTTTGGTTGATTTTATTTTAATTGTGGCATATAGAGTCGTTCTGAGTAACTATTGACTGTGATCCTGGTTTGTTCACACGCCTCGCGGTAAAACTCCGCACGTGGATTTTGAGGGTGTGACAATGTATACGTAACACAATGTAACATTAGTGTTACTTATGTGTACATCAGTGTTACGTATACGTAACAGTTGTGTTCATCTTGTTTATGGTGTTCTACTTTTAAAACTAGAGAGATAAATAATTAATTATAGTTATTAAATTAATTGTTTATGGAGATAATTAAGGAATTTGTACTGCTAAAATTAAAGGTGGTTAAATTACATTTCTAGCCTTCTAATTAAAAAAAATTAAAAAATAAATTATATGACTGGTTGGCCTTGGTTTTTATAGTTTTCATATATATATCTATACAGTATATATATATATATATATAATATATATATATCTATAATATGTTATATTATATATATATATATATCTCTATCTAAGATATTCTATATATGTTATATGTATGCTATATATTATATGTATATATATATATATCGATCTATCTACTATCTCTATATCTCTCTATACTATCTCATCTCTACTCTCTCATCTCTCTCCCTCTATCTCTGAGAGAGAGAGAGAGAGAGAGAGAGAGAGAGAGAGAGAGAGAGAGAGAGAGAGAGAGAGAGAGAGAGACACACCAGAGAGAGAGGAGAGAGAGAGAGAGAGAGAGAGAGAGAGAGAGAGAGAGAAGAGGAGAGAGAGAGGAGAGAGAGAGAGAGAGAGAGAGAGAGGAGAGAGAGAGGGAGAGAGGGAGAGAGAGAGAGAGGTAGAGAGGACAGAGAGAGAGAGAGAGAGAGACAGAGAGAGAGAGACACACAGAGAGAGATAGACACATAGAGAGAGATAGAGACACATAGAGAGAGAGAGAGAGAGAACAGAGAGAGAGAGAGACAGAGAGAGAGACAGAGATATACCATATAGAGAGATAGACATAGAGATATACAGAGATAGAGAGATATAATGAGATAGATATATATACATATATAATATATATATATAGAGGGAGAGGTATAGAGATATATATATATGTATATAGAATATATATATATATACGATATAGATATATAGATAGATATAGATATACAATAATAATATATCTATATATATATATATATATATATATATATATATATATATATATATATATATATATATATATATATATATATAGTAAGGCCCCGATCCCAGGATGCTCTTAGTTGGACAATCATCGCACATAAAACATAAATATACAACATCACAGCGGAATAATTTAAAACCATTTCATATATTAATGACTGCTTTTGCAAAATAATATATAATTGTTAACAGTTACAAAATATTATCGTTTGCATTACATCACAAAAACGTCATAGTTATACAAATGGATGTCATCCCAAAAATGCCGAGTAGCTTCCCCGTGTCATCCTCTGCAACAATTACCTGCCAACTGGCAAATACATAAAAGTCAGCGTTGCTGAGTGAGTTCTAGTTTTAAAATAAAATATTCTTTACTTTTATTTAAAACCTTCCTTTACATTCACACGTGATCAATGATCATACGTACACATAGATAATAGCATTATTATCTTTCATCATTCATTCGTTAACTTTCGTTCATTCATCATCGTATGTCATCGTTATCATTAACTTTCATTCCGGACCAATGCCATGTGCTATACCCTGAACATTATGCATGAAGCTTGTTACTGGGCTTGAGGTGTAAGGCCCCGTTCCTAGGACGCTTACAGTTGGATCCTCATCGCACATAAAACATATAATTACATTTTTCTTTCGTAAATCGTTGCAGCGGAAACATTAAACCTCATTACATTTTATCATAAAAACCTTTGCAACATGATAAATCGTTGCCCGATTACAAAATATTTGTTTCATTACATTACAAAAGCATTAAACAAAAGAATGCCATCCAAAATAAGCTGAGTAGCCACCACGTGCCATCCTCACTAACATACCTGCCAACTGGAAACACATCAAAGTCAGCGTTGCTGAGTGAGTTCTAGTTTTAAATAAAACATACTTTTCTTTCGTTAAAACCATTCTTTACATGTATGCGATCACCCATCATACGTACATACAGATAATATAATTAAGGTCTTCATGCTTCATTCACACTTTAACTTATGCTTGTTCATACGTTCTTACTTTCATTCATTCGTTAATTATTACATCTTTTCTTTCCATTAAAACCATGAACTTTACCCTTCATGCTCATGATAGTGGGCCTAAGTCCATCGTGGACTTTCATTCACGGTGCCCAGCACCTCTAGCCACAGTACCTAGGATAAGGTTCAGGATCATTACATATTTTCCATTTAACAACACCATGAACTTTACCCTTCATGCTCATGGTACTGGACCTAGGCCTATCATAGACCTTCTATAACGGTGCCCAGCACCTCATGGTCACAGTACCTAAGGTAAAGTTCAGGATCATTTCATCTGTTACATCATCACGTTCTGGATCAGTGTCAACAGCTATACCCCAAACAATATGGCTACTGGGCCGAAGATCATAAATGACTTCCACACTGCACATAGCCTGGCACTAGCACCGGGGTAAGAGATAACTCGAGTACTGGGCCGAAGATCATAAATGACTTCCACATTGCACATAGCCTGGCACCAGCACTGAGGTAAACGACAAAGATCCCATCCACATACTACACCCCCAACGATATGCATAACTCGATTACTGGGCCGAAGTTCATAAATGACTTCCACACTGCACATAGCTTGGCACCATCACCGAGGTGAGTAATCACTACTCCACCCCCAACGATATGCATAACTCGAGTACTGGGCCGAAGTTCATAACTGACTTCCACACTGCACATAGCCTGGCACCAGCACCAAGGTGAGTAATTACTACATACTATGTACCACAACGTTGGTCAGTCACAAAGACTGGAACCCCCGCGTGTACCCCTGTTCATAATGCTTGCAAGCCTTTCATACTTTCATTCGTTCATTAATGCATGCATTCATTCATTTATCATGTTCCTCTTTTCATTATCTTTCACTTTATGTTACATAATACTTTCAATTCATTCATTAACGTTCGACACAAAGCCACGGAAAGATACATATACATAACATGAATATAAACATAAACATACACACATCACCATACATGGCATCATCATATATACGCATCAATCATACACACACATCAATCATACATCACATCACTAACATCACACACATGCCCAACATCACGTTTATGACCTCGAAAGTCAACTTACACAAGCCTACGGGAACCTCCCGAGTCAAAACCCATAACTGCACCTTCCCTCGAAGATCATGAGATAAACCGTTGTTCTTTCGAGCGTATGAGCCCCACTTGGGCGTATGGACACCCTCCAGTCGCATGGCCTTCCAGGCGACTGAACACTTAGGCGAATGGACATCATGCGAATGGACCCTATGCGAATGTACCTATGGGCGAATGGACATCCATGCGTATGGGCTCTCAGTCGCATAGCTTTTATGCGTATGGCCTTCAGTCGCATGACTTCAGGCGCATGGGCTTCAGTTGCATTCCCTCCGTGCAAATGAACCTCAGTCGCATGGCCTCTAGGCGCATGGACTTCAGTCGCATAACCTTCATGTGAATGAACCTCAGTCGCACACTCCTTCAATCGCATGCCTTACAGACAAATGAACTTCAGTCGCATGAGCATCATGCATATGGACCTCAGTCGCATGGCAATCATGCGCATGGACCTCAGTCGCACACCAATCGGCCATATGGCCTCGAATCGCACTCCAGTCGGTCGCCTAGCCCTAGCTGATGTAGAATGCAGTTCATCCTGACTGCAGTCGACGGTTTTCGGCCTCCAACCTCTTCCAAACCTCTTTTAAGCTCAAACAACCATTCTAAACCTTAGGGAAACATACCACGACCTCATTCAAGCATAACCAAGTAAGAAATCAAGCCCCAAACGAATCATACACATACACACATGCATAAAAACGGGTTTACATCCAAAACTCAAAAAAAGGGTTTTCAAATGTGTTCCAGCCCCAAAATCAGTTGAAAACATGTAAAAGAGGGGTCCTAGAACTCACACAAACGATCCCGTCGAGTAGAGCTTCGATTTGACCCGCTACACCCAACAGCCATCCACGCTCGAATCCACCTGAACCAAGCTTTTCTCCTATTTTTCTCCTTCTCTTCTCCTTTCCTCTCTTCTTGGCTGAAAATGGCAAGAATGGGGTGTCTTCCCCCTTTTATACTCCCATTCATTGAAGTTTCTCTCGTTGGCGAGTTTGGTCCCTCGGCTTTGAACTTTATTTCATTTTCTTCTTTCGTCGGCTTCAAAGAAAATTTCCGGGCTTTACATGAGGTCTATCATAGACCTCGAACATTGTGCACGAAGCTGACTCCAGTACCTAGGACAAGCGACAAGGATCCCGTACGTATGGTCAATCACAAAGATTAGACCCCAGTGTGCATCCTTCCGGGGTAGCTAACCCGCACACACTTGAGCTAACACCCTTCATTGGGTGTGAACCTCCATACATTAGTCGCAAAACTTTCTCACATTCGTTCGTTCATTAATGCATGCATTCATTCTTTTGTTACGTTCCTCTTATCATTTCATCAACTTCCGCTTTATGTTACATAATACTTTACATTCATTTCATAACCATCCCACGTAAAGCCACGGAATAATACATAATAAGGAACATAAAGAAGGCATAACATGAACATACATAGCACCACATAAACATCACATACATCATCACACATCATCATAAACATCGTGCATCATCCATTCCCATACACACATATATATATATACATAACAAGTACATGTCATCATAGAACATAACCGACCCTCCGCGGGACAGCAGTGGTTGGGGGGCGGCAGCCCCTAACAGCAGGGTCCTAGGGGCAGCAGCCCCTAGTGGGGTCGAAGGGGCAACGCATAACCTGCGAGGTTTACTCGGTCCAATCTGATCTGTTTATATATATCGGGCGTTCCCGAGACCTTAAACTCATCTAACACATAACGAGCGAGGTTTACTCGGTCCATACTCCATCCCCCGCTTATTTTCTTTTAAATAATCGCGGCTAGGCCCATTATTATTGATTGGCTAGTTTCGACTTATATGTATATATATATGAACATATATATGTGTATATATATAAACATACATCTATATATACATACATAAATACGTATATATATATATATATATATATATATATATATATGAGAGATACAATATATATACATACAGACATACGTATATATATATATATATATATAGATATATATATAATATATATATATTATATATATATAGATATATATATATATATATATATATATATATATATATATATACGTATGTATGTATATATATATATATATACGTATGTATGTATGTATTATATATGTATATATACATATATATATATACGTATTTATGTATGTATATATAGATGTATGTTTATATATATACACATATATATATATGTACATATATATATATACATATATATATATATATATATATATATATATATATATATATATATATATATATATATATACTATATATATATATATATACATATTGAAGGGACAATATGGTCTTTTGACCAAAACTCTTAATTTTAAGAGTTGTACAACTCTTGAAGCATAGTGTACAACATCAACCTTAGGATTCCCCTTCAGCTCTAAAACCTCTGATTCCATTTCAAATTTCAAACGCGTTCTCTCACTCCCGCTCTCAGATGAACACCCAATGTGCATAACCAAGTGTGTGTTAGTGTGTTTGAAGCTGGTTTTTTGAATCACATCAAAGGTAGAACTATCTCTGTGTGACATCCGTCACCTTAAGGTCCGTCAATTAACGCGATTATCCGTTAACTATTCTTTGATCGATCATTCCTCATCTTTATTTAACTCTTTATGTGGATATCTTGTGTGCTTTATTATCGTTGCGTGTGCGCATTCGTTATGACCATATGCTAACCCCAAAGACTTTAAAAACTTTCATTTTCGAAACCGCCAAATACATCATTTTTATATATATTAAACGTCACAAACAAAACCATTTCTTAAGTCATAATATCATTAAATGCACTTTTGCAACTAATATAAAACATCTAATAAAGTCGTTTTTCAACCGAACCAAATTTGGGAAAACTCGGGGGTTAAGTGCAGGGACTAAACTTGTAATTTTGCAAACTTGGGCTGGGTATATAAACCCCATACCAGCCCTAATTCACCATTTTCACCATCTTCTTCATCTCTTCACTCTCTACACACACACATCTTCTTCATTCTAGCACCAAATCCAACCCATGTGGTCTCGTTTTCATCGTCTAGTCTTCATCTACAGTCTCATCTACTCATTTCTAGCAGGTAGACGACCTTGATTGTCCATTTCCTTGCCTTTTTACGGCTGTCCAAAACTAGGGTTTTGGGTGTTCGGGTTCAACCCGAACACACAAGGTCGTATGGGTGCTTGTGAGGTCTTTCTGCTTGTGTTTCATGCTTGTGTATGTTTGTTAAGTGTTTCTGGAAGTCCTTGTGGTGTAAAACTCGCGTTTAGAGCAGCTCGTGGGCTGCTCAGCCCGACCACAGTCGCGAATCTGCAGTTCAGGCGACTGGGTCTGTCATGCGATTGAGTCGTGCGACTAAGTGAGTCGTGCGACTGAATCATGCGTCTGAGTCAATCGTGCGACTGAGTTGTGCGACTGGGCATGTCGTGCGACTGAGTCGTGCGACTGTGTGTTTGTATGCGATTGAGTCATGCGTATGAATGAATGTGTGCGATTGAGTCAGGTGACCGACTGAGTGTATGCGATTGTGCGTGATTCGCACGACTGGAGTCCAATCGCACGAATGAAGGTTCAATCGTACGAAAGTAGCTAATTCGCACGATTGAAGGTTGATTCGTGCGTATGGAGGTTGAGTCGTGCGATTGGGTGTTGTGTGGTACGACTGAATGCCAGTCATACGAATGAAGGCTCAGTCGTACGAATGAAGCTGATTCGCACGATTGAGGGTTGATTCGTGCGAATGGAAGTTGAGTCATGCGTCTGGTCTTGTCGTGCGACTGTAATTGTTGTGTGATTTCTTTCTTGTGCGTGGTGTGAGTATGACGTGTGATGTTGAGGTAACAATAACACAATAGCCATTGTTCGGCCACAAAGATTAAAGTCAACGCTAAAAAAGGCACAAATACTATTTTAAACAAATTAAACTAACGTTTTACAACTATCAACCGACTTATAATTATTGACACATATTCAATACATCTTCAATAACAAAGAAACTTTTACTCAAACATCACCGTCAATGGCGACAATGTCTTGTACTTGGTTCTACATAAGGCCTAGTACGTGTGTCTGTTTGTGTGAGTTACACGCGACCCAGCCGATACGACCCGAACCGACCAATCATCATTACAAGCTTATATCATATCATTAATGCTTATAATAACTGTCAATAGGTGTTTGACTGTTTATCTGCATTCTACATTTGGGATTACATCGATCATACATACTTACCACTTAACAAGTGAGTTTCGTGGCCTCTTTTTACGCTTATACAATATTTCAATCATTTACAACTTGGGGGAAAAGTATGCTTACTCATTTTCAATGCTGTACAACTTACTTACATTTTACATACAAGGAATCAACGTGATACTGTGTTGCAAGTACTATTTGATACATGCTTGGGTCTGCTGTGTGGTTCTATCTTTGCAACTATTTAATTCCAGTGTGGGAACCGACGGTTAGTTATTGGTAGTACTACTGGGTTGACACCCCCACCCTTGTTCGATGGTATACTAGTTGGTACCATCAGTGGCCAGGAACGGGCCCTTGGGTGAATATATGCCGACAATTTCTTTGTGTACGTCGCTAGGTTTGGTTGCAAAGCTCATGTCATGTGATTTTACTTGTGTATATAACTGTATTCACGGTATTCCATTACGCTTACTTTATACAGCATCACTTACATTTTTATTACTTAAACCTGCGAGCTCACCAACAATTATGTTGATCGTTTTAAGCATATCTTTTCAGGTGATCATGCAAGTCCAGGAATCTAGGTGTGCTGCCTTAGTGGAGACCCTAGGATGCATTTTTGGGACTTAACATATTTTGACAAACAATCTTTTGAAACTTGTTCCCGGGTTGTGGGAATTCATATTACAATTTCATCTTATTTGGTTATGTGAATCATTATCATGTTTATGCTTATGGCTATGTTGTCGTGAACATTGACTAAACACGACACAAGTCCCCTTGTTGTCGGGTGTCGTCATGACACGCTTGTCATCATGTACTTATATTGCATCTCTATCGCTTACCATGTGTTATGACGATCCCGATCTCGTTACATCCCCGTGTTTCCGCTTTTAGCGGGGGTGTGACAGATTGGTATCAGAGCCATTGGTTATAGAGAATTAGGCAATACGCTTGACCTAGACTATAACCTAGGAACCTTCATGTAGATTTGCATGCTAGGACTCTGTATGCATATTATATCTCGTGTATGTGTTCCTCGCTGCTTGATTTGTTCATCTATTTGTTATGTGATCTTTCCACCCTATGAGAGAGCCCTTGTGCTCACTCTTTTATGGGATGCTTCTATTGGATCTTCCGTTCCCTCTGCGCGCCGAGTTAGTTTATCAGATCCGGGTATTAAACCCGAAGAGATCTTCACAGATCATATTATTGCGCTTGACCTTGGACATTGAGATTAACCCTGAGGAGGCTATGTCTGAAACCTCGAAAGAGGAAGGAAATAGACAACCTCCGCTAGACTAAACGTGATTGTATACATGGACTTACAACTGTTGTGATGGATTATTATTGAGACATTATCAATTCATGGTGTGAGAACTACACGAATTGCATGCGATGTGTGATGACAATAAGTGTGATACTGACATGAAATACTGGACTTGATGAGTGTTATGGATATACACTTTGAAATGATTTAAGCTTATGTGTTTACTTTTCTATGATTAGAACATGCCGCCTCGAAGAGTTACCCGCAGTAATAGTGGCGGGAGTGAAGCCCCAAGGGGCAGAGGCAGAGATAGAGGCAGAGCACCATGGACAAATGATGCTCCTGCCAGTAACAGTCAGGGAACAGGGAACGCCGACATGGCAGCCCTGATCGCTCAACAGTTGGCCACACTGATTCCTACTATCGTGGCCCAAGTGAGCGACGCGCTCCAACAACACCACCCTCACGGGGATGGTGGCAATGATGATGGAGACAATGGAGAAGGAGCCCAAGGTGGGATCGAAACTGAGACGGGAAACGGAAACCCGACCGAAACGAAAGCAACCAAGAGACCGGAAATGGTGGTACAGTCGGTATCAAAACTGGAGTTGTTAATGCTCGTCGGGGGTGTTCATACAAGGAGTTTGTGGCTTGCAAACCGAGGGAATTCGATGGGAAAGGTGGGGCGATAGCCCTAACCAGGTGGCTGGAAAAGATGGAGGCAGTGATTGATATTAGTGAGTGCCTCGACAGCCAAAGGATCAAGTATGCCACTTGCTCACTACAGGGCAAGGCTCTAACCTGGTGGAACACCCAGGTTCAAGCTAGAGGAAGAGAATCTGCGATGCAGATGTCATGGGATGAGTTCAAAGCCTTGATCACCGAGGAATACTGCCCTCTCAACGAGATGCAGAAATTAGAGCATGAGTTCTGGAATCATGCCATGGTGGGGGCAGGGCATGCAGCTTATACTGATCGTTTTCATGAGCTGGCAAGATTGGTTTCGCATCTGGTCACGCCGGAATCAAAAGGATTGAGAGGTACATTTGGGGACTTGCGCCTCAAATTAGGGCTATGGTTACAGCAGCCGCTCCTCCTACTATTCAGAGCGCAATTCTGAAAGCTGGCGCTTTGACTGATGAGATGGTAAGAACTGGGGTTTTGGGCAGAGGAGCCGAGAAGCGAAAGGATGTTGGGGAATCGAGCCGGTCGAGTGCCGGAAAGTTTGAGAAGAGGGTCAAGACGACCAGGAATTTTGTGGCCGTGTCTCAGGCCAAGAGAGAGTATGTGGGGCCGCAACCCAAATGTGACAGGTGCAACTATCATCATCCCCCAGGAACGCAGTGCCGGGTGTGCGCGAACTGTAGGCGCCCGGGGCATTTGGCTAGAGATTGTAGAACTGCGCCGAATCTGGTAGCACCCGTCAACGCGGTTAACCCCGCCGGGAATGCAAGGGCTTGTTTTGAGTGTGGAAGCCCTAATCATTACAGAAACATGTGCCCCAGGCTGAATCGGGCACCGGGTCAACAGGGGAACAACCAGCAGCAAGTGATGGCCATAGCTGGGAATCAAGGCCCGACTACTCAAGGGAATGCAGCTCGGGGACGTGCATTCGTCATTGGAGCCAATGATGCTCGTCAGGACCCGAATGTTGTCACGGGTACGCACTTACTCAATCATCACTTCGCATCTATATTATTTGATACTGGAGCAGACAATAGCTTTATATCTTCTGAGTTTGTGCAATTGCTTGATTTGAGTCCTAGTAGGCTAGAAACTAGCTACTCTGTAGAAATGGCCAATGGTAGAGTTGTTCAGGCCGATGAGATTATTAGGAAGTGCTCGTTAACATTGGAGGATCATGCCTTCGATATAGATTTGATACCCTTCGAGTTAGGAAGTTTTGATGTGATTGTGGGTATGGATTGGTTGTCGCAAAATGGAGCAGAGATTGTCTGTCGGGACAAAGTGGTACGAATCCCTATGCCAAACGGGGAGGTACTCAAGATTCAGGGAGAACGACCGGGAAGGAACTTAAAGCTTATTTCCTGCATGAAAGCACGCTAGAGTTTACGAAAGCAGTGCTACGCTTTTCTGGCTCATGTGGTTGAAAAGAAAGACGAAGAGAGAAAACTGGTAGATATTCCAGTGGTACGGGATTACCCAGATGTATTTCCAGATGACTTGTCTGGTTTGCCTCCTCCACGACAGGTGGAATTCCGTATAGAGTTGGTTCTTGGAGCTACACCGGTAGCAAAGACGCCATATCGACTAGCGCCGTCCGAAATGCAAGAGTTGTCTAGTCAGTTACAAGAACTACTGGAGAAGGGTTTTATTCGACCGAGTCATTCACCGTGGGGAGCACCGGTATTATTTGTCAAGAAGAAGGACAGATCATTCCGCATGTGCATCGACTACCGTGAACTGAACAAGTTGACTGTGAAGAATCGATATCCTCTCCCCAGGATTGACGACCTGTTTGATCAGCTACAAGGAGCTTCGTACTTCTCAAAGATCGATCTTCGTTCTGGTTATCATCAGCTAAGGGTTTTCGAGGACGACATACCGAAGACAGCGTTTAGAACTCGTTATGGGCACTATGAGTTCTTGGTCATGCCGTTCGGGCTGACTAACGCACAAGCTGTGTTTATGGATCTAATGAATCAGGTGTGCAAACCTTACTTGGATAAGTTGGTGATCGTGTTCATAGACGATATACTTATCTACTCCCGATCAAAAGAGGATCACGAAGAACACCTTCGGGCAACTCTAGAGCTACTACGGGAAGAGAAACTTTTCGCCAAGTTCTCGAAGTGTGAATTTTGGTTACGAGAAGTAAAGTTTTTGGGTCATGTGGTTAACAAGGACGGGATTCATGTAGATCCCAGCAAGATCGAAGCGGTGAAGAAGTGGGATACGCCCCAGACACCATCAGAGATACGGCAATTTTTAGGATTGGCCGGTTATTATCGTCGCTTCATCGAGAACTTTTCAAAGATCGCTCAACCGTTAACCCTGCTTACTCAGAAAGACAAGAAGTTTGATTGGGGATATGCACAAGAACAAGCGTTCCAAACGTTGAAAGAGAAACTGTGCAACGCGCCTATATTGTCCCTCCCAGACGGAACCGATGATTTTGTGGTATACTGCGATGCGTCACATCAAGCATTGGGATGTGTGCTAATGCAGAAGGATAAGGTGATTGCCTACGCTTCGCGACAACTTAAAGTGCACGAAAAGAACTACACAACTCATGATCTTGAGTTGGGCGCTGTAGTATTTGCACTCAAGATTTGGAGGCATTACTTGTATGGAACCAAATGCATCATCTTCACTGATCATAAGAGCCTCCAACATATTCTGGATCAGAAGGAACTTAATATGCGCCAACGAAGTTGGGTAGAGCTTCTTAGTGACTACGATTGTGAAATCCGGTATCATCCGGGGAAAGCTAACGTGGTGGCTGATGCCTTAAGCCGTAAAGAACGTGTGAAACCACTGCGTGCACGAGCGTTGGGATTGACCATTCAAACCAACTTGAAAGCTCAGATCCAAATTGCACAAAGTGAGGCATTGAAAGAAGAAAACCTTGCGGGAGAAGAATTCTGGGGGTTAGATAAACAGATGATTCGCAAGGATGACGGTATACAGTACTTCATGGATCGCATATGGGTACCCAAATATGGAGGTGTACGTACCTTAGTCATGGATGAAGCCCACAAGACGCGATATTCTATTCATCCTGGTGCAGACAAGATGTATCATGATCTCAAGGATCTGTACTGGTGGCCAGGCATGAAGAAAGACATTGCCTTATACGTCAGCAGATGCTTAACGTGTTCCAAAGTTAAGGCTGAACATCAGAAACCATCGGGATTATTACAGCAACCTGAAATTCCCGAGTGGAAATGGGAGAACATAGCTATGGATTTCATTACCAAACTCCCAAGAACAAGCAGCTGTCATGACTCGATATGGGTCATAGTGGATCGAATGACGAAATCAGCACATTTCTTGCCTATCCGAGAAGACTATAAGATGGATAAGTTGGCGAGATTGTACATCAAAGAGGTCGTGACACGGCACGGGGTGCCAGTGTCAATCATATCCGACCGTGATAGCCGATTCACTTCACGATTTTGGCAGACATTACAGAAAGCTATGGGCACTCGATTAGACATGAGTACCGCCTATCACCCTCAGACAGATGGCCAAAGTGAACGAACGATACAGACGCTAGAAGACATGTTGAGAGCGTGTGTAATCGATTTTGGAGGTAGTTGGGATGCTCATCTACCGTTGATTGAGTTCTCTACAACAACAGCTACCATACAAGCATTGGATGTGCTCCGTTCGAAGCGTTGTATGGAAGGAAATGCAGATCTCCCGTTTGTTGGGCCGAGATTGGTAAAAGTCAACTAACAGGCCCAGAGATCATTCAAGAAACAACAGACAAGATTTTTCAAATCAAAGACCGACTTAAAGCCGCACGAGATCGCCAAAAAAGCTATGCCGACAATCGTCGGAAGCCTCTAGAATTCAATGTTGGGGATCGTGTATTACTCAAAGTCTTCCCTTGGAAAGGAGTCATTAGATTTGGAAAGAAAGGGAAGTTAGCCCCAAGATATGTTGGACTATTCGAGATCACAGAAAGAATTGGTCCTGTGGCTTACCGGTTAAGGTTGCCACAAGAGCTCAGCGGTGTACATGATACTTTTCACGTGTCGAACCTCAAGAAGTATTTGGCCGATGAATCCCTTCACGTGCCAATTGAGGAAATCAAGATTGATGACAAGCTTCATTTTGTTGAGGAACCCATTGAGATCATGGATCAAAAGGTCAAACAACTGAAGCGCAGTAGCATACCTATTGTTCGCGTAAGGTGGAATTCAAAACGAGGGCCAGAGTTTACATGGGAACGAGAAGATCACATGAAACTCAAATATCCACATCTTTTCGAGGATGACACTCTTGGACCTAACTCCAGCTGAATTTCGGGACGAAATTCTCTCAACTGGGGGATACTGTGACATCCGTCACCTTAAGGTCCGTCAATTAACGCGATTATCCGTTAACTATTCTTTGATCGATCATTCCTCATCTTTATTTAACTCTTTATGTGGATATCTTGTGTGCTTTATTATCGTTGTGTGTGCGCATTCGTTATGACCATATGCTAACCCCAAAGACTTTAAAAACTTTCATTTTCGAAACCGCCAAATACATCATTTTTATATATATTAAACGTCACAAACAAAACCATTTCTTAAGTCATAATATCATTAAATGCACTTTTGCAACTAATATAAAACATCTAATAAAGTCGTTTTCAACCGAACCAAATTTGGGAAAACTCGGGGGTTAAGTGCAGGGACTAAACTTGTAATTTTGCAAACTTGGGCTGGGTATATAAACCCCATACCAGCCCTAATTCACCATTTTCACCATCTTCTTCATCTCTTCACTCTCTACACACACATCTTCTTCATTCTAACACCAAATCCAACTCGTGTGGTCTCGTTTTCGTCGTCTAGTCTTCATCTACAGTCTCATCTACTCATTTCTAGCAGGTAGACGACCTTGGTTGTCCATTTCCTTGCCTTTTTACGGCTGTCCAAAACTAGGGTTTCGGGTGTTCGGGTTCAACCCGAACACACAAGGTCGTATGGGTGCGTGTGAGGTCTTTCTGCTTGTGTTTCATGCTTGTGTATGTTTGTTAAGTGTTTCTGGAAGTCCTTGTGGTGTAAAACTCGCATTTAGAGCAGCTCGGGGGCTGCTCAGCCCGACCACAGTCGCGAATCTACAGTTCAGGCGACTGGGTCTGTCATGCGATTGAGCCGTGCGACTGAGTGAGTCGTGCGACTGAATCATGCGTCTGAGTCAATCGTGCGACTGAGTTGTGCGACTGGGCATGTCGTGCGACTGAGTCGTGCGACTATGTGTTTGTATGCGATTGAGTCATGCGTATGAATGAATGTGTGCGATTGAGTCAGGTGACCGACTGAGTGTATGCGATTGTGCGTGATTCGCACGACTGGAGTCCAATCGCACGAATGAAGGTTCAATCATACGAAAGTAGCTAATTCGCACGATTGAAGGTTGATTCGTGCGTATGGAGGTTGAGTCGTGCGATTGGGTGTTGTGTGGTACGACTGAATGCCAGTCATACGAATGAAGGCTCAATCGTACGAATGAAGCTGATTCGCACGATTGAGGGTTGATTCGTGCGAATGGAAGTTGAGTCGTGCGTCTGGTCTTGTCGTGCGACTGTAATTGTTGTGTGATTTCTTTCTTGTGCGTGGTGTGAGTATGACGTGTGATGTTGAGGTAACATTAACACAATAGCCATTGTTCGGCCACAAAGATTAAAGTCAACGCTAAAAAGGGCACAAATACTATTTTAAACAAATTAAACTAACGTTTTACAACTATCAACCGACTTATAATTATTGACACATATTCAATACATCTTCAATAACAAAGAAACTTTTACTCAAACATCACCATCAATGGCGACAATGTCTTGTACTTGGTTCTACATAAGGCCTAGTACGTGTGTCTGTTTGTGTGAGTTACACGCGACCCAGCCGATACGACCCGAACCGGCCAATCATCATTACGCGCTTATATCATATCATTAATGCTTATAATAACTGTCAATAGGTGTTTAACTGTTTATCTGCATTCTACATTTGGGATTACATCGATCATACATACTTACCACTTAACAAGTGAGTTTCGTGGCCCCTTTTTACGCTTATACAATATTTCAATCATTTACAACTTGGGGGAAAAGTATGCTTACTCATTTTCAATGCTATACAACTTACTTACATTTTACATACAAGGAATCAACGTGATACTGTGTTGCAAGTACTATTTGATACATGCTTGGGTCTGCTGTGTGGTTCTATCTTTGCAACTATTTAATTCCAGTGTGGGAACCGACGGTTAGGTATTGGTAGTACTACTGGGTTGACACCCCCACCCTTGTTCGATGGTATACTAGTTGGTACCATCAGTGGCCAGGAACGGGCCCTTGGGTGAATATATGCCGACAATTTCTTTGTGTACGTCGCTAGGTTTGGTTGCAAAGCTCATGTCATGTGATTTTACGTGTGTATATAAATGTATTCACGGTATTCCATTACGCTTACTTTATACAGCATCACTTACATTTTATTACTTAAACCTGCGAGCTCACCAACAATTATGTTGACCGTTTTAAGCATATCTTTTCAGGTGATCATGCAAGTCCAGGAATCTAGGTGTGCTGCCTTAGTGGAGACCCTAGGATGCATTTTTGGGACTTAACATATTTTGACAAACAATCTATTGAAACTTGTTCCCGGGTTGGGGGAATTCATATTACAATTTCATCTTATTTGGTTATGTGAATCATTATCATGTTTATGCTTATGGCTATGTTGTCGTGAACATTGACTAAACACGACACAAGTCCCCTTGTTGTCGGGTGTCGTCATGACACGCTTGTCATCATGTACTTATATTGCATCTCTATCGCTTACCATGTGTTATGACGATCCCTATCTCGTTACATCCCCGTGTTTCCGCTTTTAGCGGGGGTGTGACACTCTGGTTCCGATTGAAGCATGTGTAATCACTAATCATCTTCAAATTCTAGCTTATGTTGTTTATCCAAAGGTATAGACCCAGGTTCAATTCTAAATCATGAACCATTTTCTCTTGTTTAAACATAAATTGACAGAACTATCTCTGGTTCCAAATCAAGAGGCAAGTTTTCTGTTATAAACGATAGCTAAGGTTCAGTGAGGTAAAGTTATGGAGAAGAAGGGGGAATGTGATTCCGAGCTCACCATCTTAGGCACCAAGATCTATTGACAAGTGAGCAAGAAATCTACAACATGGGGAAGGAATATGAGTGATAAACATGATAAAGGAAACAGGGGAAAGGTTGAGGTTTTTATGAGATGTTGGTGTGTATTTTTTTGTTGTCTTTAAAGCATACACACGATGATATTGGTTGGTGGAAGACTATTGATGAGTACTATGTGAGATCGAATAACTCCATTCAGGTATGTATTCTTATTAATCGCTCATGAGTATTAATTTCTACTTTAATTCATTCTTTAATATCTTAGTTACTTTGTGCATCGATTATACAGGGAGCCTACGTTCAGAACTTGCTTAAGTCGACGGTTCAGGCATTATTGGCCGGTAAGAATAGAAGTTCATTTATGTTGGATAGGTTATGAATCTTGAGTCATTTGAATTCACTATGACTTTTTGACTTTCAGTTTAAACACACACTCCAAAATTGATCACCAATTGATTTAAGATAGATTACTAATAAAAAAGAAATAGTTTCATGTCACACCCTCAAATTCCACAAACGGGGTATTACCGTTAGGCGTGTGACTTCCAGGATCTCAGCCACTAGTTACACCAAACGACACGTTAATTATAAAACATAATTTTCAAATTAAATAAAGTTTCTTAAAATCAGGATTAAATACGAAACATGAAAATAAGTGCGGAAGCGTATAAACCATAACTTAAACGGCGCAAACACGCGCAAACCAAATAAATATAATTTATAAAAAAATGTAGATTGTTCATTTGACTCTACGATGATAAATGCAATGCGAGATGCTCCTATTCGTACGCAGCTTAAGAACCTGAAAGAAACATGCTAAAGTGTCAACACAAGGTTGGTGAGTCCACAGGTTTTGATAAATCGAACATAACAGTAAACCGATGCAGTAATCAAGATAATATCAGTAGATAGCTAGTCTACTCAACAAGTTACTAAGTGTATGAAGTTCGCAACCGACGCTGACAACGTAAAGAATGCCTCGGCTGTGAACACCGGTCACAGCAACAGAATTAGGTCAATTAAACACCCGTTTGACGAACGTTGTGCTAGCGCGACTAGCCCGGGTGGGGTTTGTCAAACCCAGTAGATCTACTCAGAATTACCTCGCTAGAGTACATATATTAACGGTTCGAAAGTGAGGACTTAAGTATGGTGTCACACTAGTAAACAAGTGATATTAAAGTAATACTGATCAGGTGAAAATACGTTTAGAACACACGTTTCTTTCACCCCAAAGAAAGTAAGTAAAGTGGGGCTGAGAACTCACCTCAAATGCAGATCAACAAAATAATGCAGAGGACAGGTAATTAGGGTTCCGAATAACCTGAATTAATATTAATTTACACTATTAATATTAATTGTTAAATATAAATATAAGAAAGGTACGGTTTCGCTTTTCACGACTCAGTTAAGGTGTCGACTATCGGTTGTTTCCCATCACGAGTAATACACTCAAATGTCAATTCACTTCAAATACATCAACCTAATTATCACGCATAAGAATATTATATATTCAGTTCTTACTCTTATTATTTTATGTGTTCTACACCAACGTACACGCCTAAACGCATACACACAACACATAACAATAACGTAACCCAAACAACGAGCCCATGCATCAACACACACGACTACCATGCAAAACCAAGCTCCATGGAACCCATCCCCCATCGGTTTACATACATTCACATGTATACGTCTAATATGTGTGTATATATATATATATAAATCCCTATTAACATTTCAAGACACCCATATATGCCATGCGCTTTACACAAGTTATATACACTTTTGAAATTATATAATAATGTAAATTATACCCACATCAGAACATTAATAATATACATACTACATGCTCCACCCAAACATATATACAAATGCACAACATATGCTTGACCAACCAAAGTTAAATCGTGACCCAAACGTCGACTAGATTCATGAGTAAATCATACAACACCCAAACCTTTCTGCATAACATGCATAAATCTTTATTTCTACCCACAACAATGCAAATCACATATACCCAAAGCTTATTATTCCATTCGCATAATATTCATAACCATAATTCACAACCAATTGCTTATATACGTATACATACATGGCATCATAATTCCCAGAGACAAATATAAACATGGATCACACATAAACAATAATACATACCATGTGCACATGATTACCTTGCACCATAATTCACAGAAACACATGCACATATCCATCACATATTACAAGCACTCATTGCAGGTCACACACACATTTATATATACGCAAAACACACACACACACATATATATATATATAACAATATATATCAGAACACATACGGTAATATGCATACGTATACACAACCTATAACACATACTGTTAATAATACACAATCGGTCACAACCCGCACATACAACCTCGCATATATACATACACTCCCGGTATATAGATACACGCAAATATGGAAACATGAACACACAAAACAACCACCACACACAACCACCGCAGATCCTCTACTCGTGACTAACCGAAACAACAGCCGAAACCAAGTCGTGATCCATAATCGCAAACTAGCAACCGAGACGAAACCGTATCGATACAAAAACGAAGCGTAACGGAAGGACAACATACCGCTTGGGGTTGTTTCGGTTGTTGATCAAAGCTGTCAAAGACGATGAAGGTTGTCAAGAGTTCGTGGTTGCAAGCGAAGGGGACGTCGAAGGTGCTCGGTTGCGCGAGAAGTGCCTCCGGAGATGGTGCTTCACGGACGGAAATGGTGTGGAGGGGGGGTAGAAGCGTCCGGCGATGGTGATTAGGGTTACAGGTGAAAGTGGAGGTGTGCTGCGAGGAAGAAATGCCGAGAGGAAAGGGGCTTACGGTTTTGAAAAGGGTATTTTGCTCAAATTTGCATCTTGGTCCACCCATTTTATCTAATTGACATTTGGTTGTTTTACTTTGTAAATTATTATAAGTTAATTATAATTAATTAGTAGTTTTAATAACATTGTTATCATTTGATAAAATAAATTTGATTAATCATAATTTAATTAATTTCAATGTAACAGAGGGAGGTTAGATTAAATGAGCGAGGTTAACCTGAAAACTTGGGTTGTCACATCATCCCCTTGTTGAAGGAATTTTCGTCCCGAAAATTAAAACATCGCGTTCAAATGGAATGCCAAGCTTGCTCATGATAGGGTTTCTGAGATTTCTGAAATAAATCCAAAATAAAGAACGTAAGGTTTCGCGAGAGTTGTGACATCATCCCCTTGTTGAAGGGAATTTCGTCTCGAAATTGAAAGAAAGATATCACAAAACGATACCTTAAGAAGTAGATGCCTGATCTTTGAACAGCTGCGGGTATTTCTTCTTCATTTGATCCTCGCGTTCCCAGGTAAACTCCGGGCCACGCTTTGAGTTCCACCTAACGCGCACAATTGGAATCTTGCTACGCCTTAGGGTTTTGACTTCTCGATCCATAATCTCAACTGGTTCTTCAATGAAACGAAGCTGTTCATCAATCTCCAGTTCCTCTAATGGAACGACGAGTGAGTCATCAGATAAACACTTCCTCAGATTAGACACGTGAAACACATTATGTATTCCACTTAGCTCTTCCGGTAAATTCAGCTGGTAGGCTACTGGACCAACCCGTTTGACAATCTCAAACGGTCCAACGTATATCTAGGGTTTAGTTTGCCACGCTTTCCAAAGCGTATCACTCCTTCCAGGGTGAGACTTTTAGGAGTACTTATCACCAATCTGAAATTCTAATGGTTTACGACGCTTGTCGGCGTAACTCTTTGTCGATCACGTGCTGCCGCCATACGGTTACGTATCTGCACGATCTTCTCAGTCGTCTCGTGCACAAGCTCGGGACCTGTCAGTTGGCTTTCTCCAACTTCTGCCCAACAATAGGTGATCGACACTTACGTCCATACAGTGCCTCAAATGGTGCTGCCTTGATCGATGTGGTGTGATAACTTATTATAGGAGAACTCAACCAATGGTAAGTGAGTTTCCCAATTACTGCCAAATCGATCACACAGGCACGTAACATATCTTCTAATGTCTGGATCGTACGCTCACTTTGACCATCGGTTTGCGGATGATACGCAGTCAGTACTCATATCCAGCCGCGTTCCCAATGATCGTTGTAATGATTGCCAGAAGTGAGAAGTGAATCGAGCGTCACGATCAGATATGATAGACACCGGTACACCATGCCGGGAGACTATTTCTCTTAATAAATCCGTGTCAACTTATCCATTCGATCAGTCTCTCGGATTGCTAGGAAGTGAGCGGATTTTGTAAACGATCTACTATAACCCAAATGGTATCGCATCCGCTGGGAGTCCTAGGCAACTTTGTGACAAAGTCCATCGAGATCTGCTCCCATTTCCAAACTGGAAGTTCCGGTTGTTGAAGTAAACCAGATGGCCTCTGATATTCCACCTTAACCTTGGAGCAAGTTAAACATTTGCTTACATAGGTGGCAATCTCAGCTTTCATGTTAGGCCACCAATAACACTCTTTCAGATCATGGTACATTTTATCTGAACCGGATGAACTGAGTAACGTGACTTATGAGCTTCATCCATTACCAGTTCTCGTAAATTCCCGTATTGTGGTATCCAGATCCGTTCCATGAAATAACGGATTCCATCCGTCTTGGTCTCTAATTGTTTCTCCATACCTCGCATGTATTCTGCTTTTAGGTTCTCAACTTTCAAGGCCTCAGACTGGGCAGCCTTGATTTGTTCTGGTAGGTCGGAGTGAATGGTCAATTGTAATGCACGTACTCGACGAGGTTTAGGGGTATCTTTTCGACTGAGGGCGTCGGCTACCACATTGGCTTTACCCGGGTGATACTTGATGGCACAATCGTAATCATTGAGTAGTTCTAGCCATCGTCGTTGCCGCATATTCAGCTCTTTTTGGTCATATATGTGCTGGAGGCTCTTGTGGTCTGTATAGATCGTGCACTTAGTTCCATAGAGGTAGTGCCTCCAAATCTTCAAAGCAAACACTACAGCTCCTAGTTCCAGATCATGCGTTGTGTAGTTCTTCTCGTGTACCTTAAGTTGTCTAGACGCATAAGCAATGACATTGCTGCGTTGCATCAACACACATCCCAAACCCTGGATGGATGCGTCACAATAAACAACAAAGTCATCTGTTCCTTCTGGCAAGGCTAGGATCGGTGCACTGCAGAGCTTGTCCTTAAGTGTCTGAAATGCTGATTCCTCTTGGCTGCCCCATTTGTAGATGGTTCCCTTGTGAGTTAGGGCAGTTAGAGGTTGTGCTAACTTTGAGAATCCCTCGATAAATCGTCTGTAATAACCTGCCAAGCCAAGGAATTGTCGCACCTCAGTAGGCGTTTTTGGTGCCGGCCAATCCTTGATTGCTTCAATCTTTGAAGGATCTACATGTATACCCTTTTCGTTCACCACATGACCAAGAAACTGCACTTCTCGCATCCAGAAGTCACATTTTGAGAACTTTGCATACAATTGTTCATTCTTCAACAATTCCAGAATGATCCTCAGATGTTCCTCGTGATCTTCCTTATTCTGAGAGTAGATTAGTATGTCATCAATAAAGACAATGACAAACTTATCCAAATAAGGTTTGCAAACACGGTTCATGAGGTCCATGAAAACTGCTGGGGCATTGGTTAATCCAAAAGGCATTACTGCGAACTCATAGTGCCCATAACGGGTCCGGAATGCCGTCTTCGAGATATCTTCCTCCCGGACTCGAAGCTGATGATAACCTGATCTCAGGTCAATCTTGGAATAGTAGCTTGATCCTTGCAATTGGTCAAACAGATCATCAATGCGCGGGAGAGGATATCTGTTCTTAATTGTCACCTTGTTCAGCTCTCGGTAGTCAATACACATTCTGAAGGTTCCATCTTTCTTCTTCACGAAAAGCACTGGAGCTCCCCAGGGTGAAGAGCTGGGACGTATGAATCCCTTGTCCAGCAATTCCTGCAATTGCTTAGACAGCTCTTGTAGTTCATTCGGTGCCAAACGGTACGGCGCCCGAGCGATCGGAGCTGCTCCAGGTGCTAATTCAATCTGAAACTCTACTTGCCTGTGTGGGGGTAGTCCAGGTAGGTCCTCGGGAAATACCTCCGGAAAGTCTCTAACTATAGGGATGTCTTCCAGTCGTTTCTCCTCAGTAGTCTTTTCGGTGACTAGGGCTAAAATCGCCGAATGTCCTTTCTTCAAAAACTTCTGAGCTTTCATGTATGAAATGATGCCAACTACTGCACCACTCCTGTCGCCTTCTACGGTGAGTATCTTTCCATCAGGCAAAAGTAGTCGAACAAGTTTCTCACGACAAATGATTTCGGCTTGGTTCTTAGACAACCAATCCATGCCGACAACGACATCAAAACTACCGAGTGTAATAGACAATAGGTCAATTTCGAAATCATGCCCAGATAGACTAATCTTACAACCTCTGTATATACGTGAAGACTCAATGATCTTACCGTCTGCTATTTCTACTGTATAATTGGTATCTAGGGCTACAGAATTATCATCTAGCAATTTACTGAACTTATGCGAAATGAAACTCTTATCAGCACCAGAATCAAATAGTACCGAAGCAAAGCAACCATTGATAGGAAATTTACCAGTTACAGTAGAAGGATCATTACGAGCCTCACCTGAACCAATGATGAAAGCTCTTCCCTTGGCTCCACCATTACCGTTCTTATCGTTGTTTCCACTGCCATTGCCATTGCGGTTATCAGCACCATTACCGCCACCATTGTTCTTCCTCAGTTTTGGGCAATACCTCTTGATGTGCCCGGTCTGACCACACTCATAGCAGCCTCTTTGTTCATTCCTCTGGGCCGGCTGCCTAGATGTCATATTCACCCTGCAATCTCTAGCAGCATGGCCAAAGTACCACACCGCTCACAAGTATTCTTTTTGCAGTTCCCGTTGTGATGGTAGTTGCATCTGTTACACTTAGGTAACGTCCCAGAGTAGCCACCACTCTGCTGAGATGAGGATGAGGATGATTGATGAGATGAGCGATAGTTGTCAAACTTCCGTGACTGTTGAGGTTGCGGTTGAGAGTTGTTCTGCTTGTTGGTGGAACCAGATTCCCATTTCCTCTTGTTGTTACTGTCTGAAGGGGTCAATGTCGAACCTCGTGGAGGTAGTTTCCCTGGATGACTGCCTGGTCAGTCAGTCTATGGGCCAACCTGATTGCCTCCTGTATGGTGTCTGGTTTGGAAGCAGTGACCATGCCTTGAATCTCAGGTGACAGACCGTGCAAATACCTCTCAATCCTTAGGGAAGGAGGGTCGACCATGTTAGGGCATAGGGTAGCAAGCTCATGAGATCGAGTGGTGTACGCCTCGATTTCGGAGCCTGTCATCTTTAGGTTCCAGAACTCAGTTTCTAATTTCTGCACCTCACTCCGAGGGCAGTACTCCTCTTTCATCAAGGTTTTGAAGTCATTCCAGGTCGTCTGGTTTGCAATTTCAACGCCCAACATTTGGACTTGAGCGTTCCACCAAGATAACGCAGCACCGTTCAGGGTGCCAGTGGCGTACTTAACCCGATTTGCCACGGGGCAGTTGCACATCTCGAACACTGACTCAAGCTTTTCGAACCAGCGTAGAGTCCCACAGCTCCTTCTGCTCCAGTGAATGGATTGGGTTTACAATCCATGAAAGTCTTAAACGTGCATACCCCTTGTCCTGCAACAAGTTTTGATCAGGCGTTTAGAATTTTGAATAGATGTTACAACTTAACCAGGGTGACGGAACGTTAACGTCAGGGGGAAATTTTGTATTGCTTACCGATTGGAGTGGCGTGCGGATTGAGATTAGGATTTGCGAGAGCATCAGCCACATGCTGATTGATTAGGGCTGCCAGTTCAGCTGGGGTCATGTTGATGGTGCCACGACCACGTCCGCGTCCTTGGCCAATTCCAGACATTCTTAACAATCACAACATACAAAAATAAGTAATATGAAACATATCTACTTCATTTAAGTACAAGTAATTAAAAGAATTTAACACACACAACTAATAAGTTCAAATAATAATTTCTGATCAAATAAATTGTAGGTACGTTTACAATGAATCAAACCAAATACTAAAATTCAAAACATCAGTTGGATGGAAAACACCCTTCCCATCTAGGTGTGAAAAAGAACAAAAGTGCCATGGATAAGATAGATAATAAAAATGAATAGACGAGGAAATCAAGGAAGTCGATGGATCCAGATGGATAGAAACTTTCATACGAGTGGAGATGAAGGATTACTTTCATATCCTTAGTGAAGTTTTATACGGATTGAGGCTCTCGTGTCCCCAAAGTATAGATTAAAGTTTTGTACTGACTATGACTGTTATCATCCGACAGAATTCGCAAGACTTCTCATGCACGACAAATTACAATTACGTGTGCACCCGTGATGATAATTTGCTTTGCATGATCACCCTTGGTTCCTCTTATCCGAGCTAACATACATTGTCAAGTACAGAGTGTTATTAATGATAGAGGTATCAAGGATTAGTTATTAAGCCAAGGGTTAATTAACCAAACTTGTACGAAAGGATTGATTGAAGAAATATTCACTTGGGCAAGGAATCGTCGATGCGCTCAGGTCAAATGGGTAAATAGCGTTATCGTAAGTAAACTTTGTTAATTTGTTAAGTTGTCTCGTAATGTGTATGGTAGCCACCAGTACAACCATTACCTGTTCCATAAGACAGAGAAGTAGCAAGGTAGGTAAAGAAGGATTAGCAGGCGCAACTCTCGTCTGCGAAACGCATTCAACAGGAGACAGAACATGCTCCTAATGAACCATTCAAGTTAGGTACCAATAGTATTGTATCCAATTCCGAGAGGTATAATATAAAAGGTAAGGTACAGGAAATTCGTAAGTAACCTTATCGTGACTCACAGCAACTCGGAGTCACTTGTACGAAGAAGCATGAGGTAACAGCGGGAAATCAGGACGAACTGGTCTTTTCCCGTAAACATAGAGTGAAGATGTGATTATGCCATTCCTGTAGCCGAACGCTCACAGGGGTATATCACAGCAGGAAATCCCAAGCAAGTATAACAATTTAGATCAACATAAACTAATAAAGTTAAACGTGTCTATATGCGTGTAACTAAGGCATCAGGCTATAGTCTAAATGCAATGCAAATGTAATGCATATTTAATTTAGTTCGCTATAACCATTGGCTCTGATACCAATCTGTCACACCCTCAATTTCCACAAACGGGGTATACCGTTAGGCGTGTGACATACCAGGATCTAGCCATTAGTTACACCAAACGACGCAACAATTACAAAACATAATTTAATAAATAAAGTTTCTAAAATCAGAATTAAGTATGAAACATGAAAGTAAATGCGGAAGCGTATAAACCATAATTTAAATGGCGCAAACACGCGCAAACCAAATAAATATATTTATAGAGAAATGTAGATTGTTCATTGACTCTACGATGATGAATGCAATGCGAGATGTTCCTATTCGTGCGCAGCTTAAGAACCTGAAAGAAACATGCTAAAGTGTCAACACAAGGTTGGTGAGTCCACAGGTTTTGATAAATTGAAAACATACAGTAAACTGATGCAGTAATCAAGATAATATCAGTAGATAGCTAGTCTACTCAACAAGTTACTAAGTGTATGAAGTTCGCAACCGACGCTGACAACGTAAAGAATGCCTCGGCTGTGAACACCGGTCACAGCAACAGAATTAGGTCAATTAAACACCCGTTTGACGAACGTTGTGCTAGCGCGACTAGCCCGGGTGGGGTTTGTCAAACCCAGTAGATCTACTCAGAATTACCTCGCTAGAGTACATATATTAACGGTTCGAAAGTGAGGACTTAAGTATGGTGTCACACTAGTAAACAAGTGATATTAAAGTAATACTGATCAGGTGAAAATACGTTTAGAACACACGTTTCTTTCACCCCAAAGAAAATAAGTAAAGTGGGGCTGAGAACTCACCTCAAATGCAGATCAACAAAATAATGCAGAGGACAGTAATTAGGTTCCGAATAACCTGAATAATATTAATTTACACTATTAATATTAATTGTTAAATATAAATATAAGAAAGGTACGGTTTCGCTTTTCACGACTCAGTTAAGGTGTCGACTATCGGTTGTTTCCCATCACGAGTAATACACTCAAATGTCAATTCACTT